>PVIC010017319.1:0-32903 GCA_004025085.1 Thryonomys swinderianus | reverse complement strand
GTGAGCCACCACGTCCGGCATTGTGGTATGCGGTGTTGATTGTTGGTGGGCGTGAGTCTCCACGCCCAGCATTATATGTGGTCAGCGGGGATCGAACTCAGGACCTTGCACTTGCGAGGCAGGCGCTGGAACCACTGAGCTAACCCTCCAGCCCGGAGCTCCTTTTTTTTAACATAACAATCTCTTTTCTGAGAAACTAACCAAGTTCCCACTAGAACTACCTTAACGCAGTCTGAGAGCAAATCCCCACAACGTCCCACTCACCTCCCAGTAGGTTTCACCTTAAAAGGTTCTACCATCTCCCACACTGTCACACGGAGAACCAGGTTTCTAACACATGAAATCTCAGGAGACACACTGACATGTACACTAGACAGAGCAGTCACCATCACCATTTCCAGTCACACAGGAATAAAAGAAAATAGAAACAAATTAGATATATCCTATCTCCCTGGGATACAAAGACATGACCAAAATGGATTTGGGTCTAAAATAAATTTGAAATTCTATGCCATTCATCCTTTTAAATTATCACTGTGAAGTTAGAAAGATTTTTCAAACTATTTTCCAAAATAAATTGTTCAGAATTTGTAAAAAATTCAGTAAAATTATTCTAAAACAATGTTAATATTTTATTACTAAAAAATATAGGCTCATTTTAGAAAAATTTAGAAGTACACGTAAGAAAATAAATCACTTCAGTTATATGATCTAGAGATAACTATTGTTAACATTTGGTGCCTAAATTGCTCAACTGTTTACTATTCATAATAATTTATATATGCATATTTTATGAATACAGGACCACATATCAATTTTACCTTTCAAATTTTAGTGTATGTGCTGCCGAAGCGAGCATGACCTTTCAAATTTTAAATTTATTTTAAACTCCTTTCTAGATGACCAAATGTTTTTGCTCTACTATTTTAAATGCCAGATATATTTATCAAGTACTTTATTTATCTAGATGCCTATGTTAAACATTTAAATTATTTTTGCTAAAGTGCTTAAAACCCTCTGAAGTCTCCCAAGTGCTGAATGTCTTTTATGAGCTAACAAAATGCCTGGAGGCTGGAAACTGAAAAGTAGTTTTAGTATAGAGGTTACTATGTATTAGCTTTCCCATCCCTGGAACAAAACCCACAAATGAAGAGAGGCTTCATCTGGCTCACAGATTAGAGGATTTACTCCATGGCCCACTGGCTCCAGGGCAGAAACAGCATGGATAGGCATGGTGTGCCCACATTGCAGCCAGGAAGCATAGAGAGAAAGGAGGAACAAGGGACAAGAATGGGTCCTTCTAAATCCACCCCTTAGTGAACCATCTCCAATCTGTGCAATCAGCACATTGAGTCATGAACTCATCAGCGTATTAATCCACTCTTGAGTATAGCACCCTCTGATCAAATCACCTTCCAACTCTCCCTCTTCTGAATACATGAGGGTGGGGGAGAATTTGAGATTTAAAAAATAGCATTCTACCTCAAAAGGCTCATATACATCTTATTATGGAAACTATATTGAGTCCATCTCTAAGAGTTGCCAAAGTCTTAACAGTTCCAGCATTATAGAATAGTCTAAGTCCAAAATGTCCTATGATACTCGGGCAAACTTTTATTTGTGAGTCCCTATGAAAAATAAAAATAAAATTAAATCTTTGCAACATACACTGGCACATAGTAAACATTCCCGTTTAGAAGGGAGATAGTGAAAGGAGAAATTAGACCTAAACATGACTGAAGGGCAAACATTAATAAATCCTGTAACTCCATGTTTAGCACCCAGGGCAGGTTGTAGTGAAATGCCAACTCCAAAATTTGGGAGGCTACCTATGTGGCCTTGCTAGTCCAACTCACATGGTCTCTCTCCTGGGTGCACTCACTACATCCTACGGTTTTCCCCAGCAGACAGTCCACAACCTTGGCATTACCAGTGCTACTTCTTTCCTGCTGTTTTCTCCCTTTCTATGGCTATAATTTTAGCACATTTTATACTCAAAACTGTGTAACATAGGGATATGGGTAAAAATGAGAATTAATTTGTGTTGGTACAAATTCCCCAATGTTATGTGTGATTGTGAGATGTATATAAATTGTACCAATAAAGAATTCAATTTAAAAAAAAAAGAAAACTGTGTAACATATTTTCTTATACTATCATCTTTTATTTGTTAGCTCTCTTAGTTTCAGTCTGGGTACTTTCTATTCAACTGTACTCTTTTTTTTTTTTTTTACCACATTCCCTTTGAGTATTTCCTATTTCACAAAATCTATCATACATTCCTGAACTTATTTACACTTATAGGTTCTCATACCAAATAAAAGATATGGTATTTACATATCTGTGATCTATTTATTTCACTTGCTATTATTCTTGAACTTGTCAAAATTAAACTCTTTATTAAACAAATAGTTAAAAATCCTATGCCCTTCACTGACAGGAGTAAGGGATATAATAAATCCTAAGTCATGGCTTCTTCTCTCAAGAAGTTTATAGTTTTGTTGAGAAGAGAAACTTGGAAATGACTAATATATTAAAACTCTCTTACTCAACTAAGTCGTTATTGAGGTATTTATAATCTACAATAAAAAATTTTTTTAGTTGGGTGTTTGTTTGAGACAGGGTCTCACTTGGTAGTTCAGGCTGGCACTGAGCTCACTATGTAGCCCAGGCAAGCCTCGAACTCAGCAATCCTCCTGCCTCTGCCTCCCGAGTGCTGGGATTACAGGCGTGAGCCACCACTCCTGGCATTGTAATACGTGGTGTTGACTGCTGGTAGATTTGAGTCACCATGTCCCGTACTGTAATTGGTTACTGGAGATCCAACCAGGAATCTTGTGCAAGGCAGGTGCCAAAACAACTGAGCTAAACCTCCGGCCCTAGTTGCTTGTTTCTTTGTTTTTTAGAAAGGACCTCACTTTGTACCTCAGACTGGCCCTGAACTCACTACGTAGCCCAGGCAAGCCTCAAACTGACAGCAACCCTCCTGCCTCTGTCTCCCAAGTGCTGGGATTATAGGCATGAGTCACCACACCCAGCAAAAATCTTTAAACTACTCAACAGAAACTGGAAACATTTTTTTTTTTTGAGACAGGGTCTCACTTTGTAGTTCAGGCTGGCCCTGAGCTCACTATATAGCCCAGGCAAGCCTTGGAACTCAGCAATCCTCCTGCCTCTGCCTCCCAAGTGCTGGGATTAGAGGCGTGAACCACCATGCCTGGCAGAAACTGGAAACATTTTTAATGAGATGAAACACTGGATCAAATAATATAAAACATGAAGTAATATTGAAATCAAAAGCAAACTATACTAATTTAATTTTGAGAACTTTAAATTTGCATATTTAGTTTACATGTAAATTTATTTAAAGTTGCATCTTTACAAATCTTACTTCATCCTTGTATCTTTCTATCTTGTATCACATGTTTGTAAATCATTTGATATAACAGTGCTATGAGCTCAAAAAAGTTGCTGTTATTCATACCTCTTCACAAAGAAAAATGTGATGTTTAAGTCTTTGTTTATGATCATGCATAAAATATGAGCTGGAACTTCACTAGACTCCATTTCCTACTGCTGCTCTAATGGTTTCTGCACCCTTCTATGACAATGTTTCCATGACAATGGATCATTTATTCGATATGAAGATATGTATACAGATTTTTAAAAATAGGCTATTCTCACTAGCCATTTTCTAAAACTGGAGTTGTTCTTTTATCAGAATAGCTTGGTGAACTACCTTGGAAGTACTTGTTAAAATGTGTACATTTTTTTTTGAACTGTCTTAAGTAACTTCAAAGTCTGTGAAATGGAATAACAAATATTCATGCATTTTCTTATGTATGTTTACTCATAAAAGATAAATGTACATGAATTATAGTTTAAATCTGCCTATTGTTTCCCAGTTTATTATAATCATCCATTCTAATTCACCAAGAAAAATGTTCATTTCTGTCTGTACTTGGAAAAACTAAAGTATTAATATTGTAATAAAAGTTAGGAAACATTTGCTTGGATGATGAACAACTTCCAGCTAGACTTCCATAAAAAGAAAGCATGAAGTTAAGTTCATGTTGGTATATTCAGCACATCCCAGGGACTGAAACTGTTTATTAGTAAATATTGTCTGACAGCATTTAAGGACCAAAGAAGTGAGATCTAAGTGGAGAGGAAGATCTGTCTTCTCACCTTGGTTTTACATCCTTCCCTACCCTCATATACACACACATACACACACATGCATGCACACATATATACACACACACAATGTTATCAAAGTGGGAAAAGTTCAAGATAAATGTCCCCTTTCACAGTGAATGGAACAGCATACGTGGAGTATCCTAGTTGCCTAAACTGTGTGTGGCACTGGACTGGAATTTATTCAAAGAGTTTATGTTCTTAAAAGTGCTGAAAAATGGCTTAAATTTTCTGGTAGCCTAGAAAAAAAATTGCACAGGAGGCTCAGGTGAAATGTAGTATATGTGAACTGTTTTGCAACAGAATTCCATTTGAAATGTAGCAACCCAGCTGGAGCAGTGACTCATCACACTAATATCTACAGTTAACAGATGAACTTTCTCTAATAAAGTGTCTGCAGGCTATAAGGAGGGACAGTAGTGATAGTGTACTGCCTATAACTTGGTCAAGCCACTTATATTTAACATCTGTTGAATACCTAGCATATACAGTACTAGTCATTTCTTTAATTTAATTTTAATTTTTTTTGAGACAGGGTCTCGCTTTGTAGTTCAGGCTGGCTCTGAACTCACTATGTAGCCTAGGCAAGCGTCGAACTCTCAATCCTCCTGTCTCTGCCTCCCGAGTGCTAGGATTACAGGCGTGAGCCACCACGCCCGGCAGTACTAGTCATTCTTCTGCACTTACTTTTTACAGCAAATTTTGTTTTCCTCAATTTACAGACATGAATCTGTGGTCACACATCTGGGCTCCTATTCAAGTCCCACCAGTTCCTTTTGGCCAGCGCTTGCTCTGATCTCTCGAGGAAGATCAAGACACAAAGAAATTTTCAGACAGAAGGAAAGCCATTTAAATTTGCTCATGCTGATCGACATCAAGCTTCTTAGAAATTCAAAGAGAACTCAAAAAAAAGTAGTAAAAAATGGTTACTTCAGAAAAATATGGTAAGAAATCAATACCTGAAAATAAAATGACCTCCAAGTTTCAGTTACTAGAATCCTGCCCACAGATCTACTTGCTGCTCTGTCACTTAGATGCCAGTTGGCCTAATGGCCTCCAGAACACTGGCTACATCATCCTGTCAGGAGTCCAAAGGTCTTATTTGAGAATAAGAACCACGCCCAAAACCAAAATCTCATATGACCTGTGAATATGGATCTAGTTACTTTTGATTCGGCCCTTCATAGATTGACATGGTCTTCCATTTTCAGCCAAAGTACTGTAACAAAAAGATTTTCAAACAACTGAGATATGTTTGTGTGTACCATTTGTTCCAATGATGTTAAGCAAAATAATCAGACTAGATTGATCAAAAAATACTAATACTAAATTATATTAATATTTAATCTATTGGTATATTCTAATTCTTGAAAGTATTCTTTAAAAATTTATTAACAATTCTATATGGTTCTTTAAAGACTCAAAATCATCAACAGTTGTCTATAGATGGATAACAATCAAAGTGTATATAGCATGCTATAGGGTTGAGAAGAGGGACAAAATTCCAAGAAGAAATTCCAGCCTTCAAGGATCTCAAGTAAAAATTTAAAAATTTGTCTCTGGTCCTAGGACTCCCCTGATTGGTCACCTTAACACTACAGCCATATCTCCCATCACTATCAGTGTAACCCACCTTCCAACTCACACTGGACTCATCTCCTATTTCCTTGAGAAACCTGTTTTTGATCCCATCTCCAATCCCTCTTCTGTGCTAATTTCTACCAACCATCCTTCACCTTTCATCCTAATAAAATGTGATTTCATGTTCTCCATAAACATTTTTCCAACTCAATGCAGTCACATATATGTATATATATATATATGAGTATATATAACTCAATGAGAGTATATATATGAGAGTATATATAACTCAATGCAGTCTCATATATGTGTGTGTATGTGTGTCTGTCTGTGTGTGTATGTATATGTATGTATACGTGTATTTTAGGGTGCATATAAAAGTGTTTTAGGGCTGGGGATGTAGCTCAGTGGCACTGTGCCTGCCTGGCAAGCACAGAGTTCTGAGTTTGAGTCCTAGTACTAGAGAGAGAAAGAAAGAAAGAAAGAAAGAAAGAAAGAAAGAAAGAAAGAAAGAAAGAAAGAAAGAGAGAGAGAGAGAGAGAGAGAGAGAGAGAGAGAGAGAGAGAAAGAAAGAAAGAAAGAAAGAAAGAAAGAAAGAAAGAAAGAAAGAAAGAAAGAAAGAAAGAAAGAAAGAAAGAAAGAAAGAAAGAAAGAAAGACATTTTAGCCAGGACCCAGAGATTTAGCTCAGTGGTTCCAGCGACTGTCTAGCAAGTGCAAGGTCCCTGGTTCAAACCCTAGTAGCCACATACAACAATAGTGGGTGTGGTGACTCACGCCCACCAACAATCAGTACCACATACCACAAAACTGGGAGTGGTGGCTCCTGATTGTAATTCCAACACTCAGGAGGCAGAAATTCCAACACTCAGGAGGCAGAGGCAAGATGACTGCTGAGTTCAAGGCTTGCCTGGGCTATACAGTGAGCTCAGGGCCAGCCTGAACTACAAAGTGAGGCCCTATCCCAAATATATACATTTTATATATATATATATATATGTGTGTGTGTGTGTGTGTGTGTGTGTGTGTGTGTGTGTGTATATATATATGTTTTATATATATTATATGAAAATATATATTTTTTAAGCAGGCACAGATAGATGCTAAAATTATTCTATTTTGCCAAAAAATTACTAAATATCTAGAGGAGACACTGTTTCATAAAATTATTTGTGACACAACATGCGATAAAATGTCAGCCAAAGCAAAATATAAGTGGTTAAAAATACTTCCTGAATTTAATGATTTTATCAATGCCATCTCTGGTTTGTCTGATATGTAATAAATTCACTTTATGTAATTTTAAAAGTTCAAATAACCAGAGTTGAGAACATTCTTGCTTCTGTCAGTTAATTTTCTAATGAAAATCAGTAAACTAGCTTGGTAAAATAGTGAACATGAAGAAAACATCACCTGTGGAATAAATTACACATTTGGTTTCTAAGAAGCCTGTGAATAAGGTTTTTGTACTTACCAGGCAGTAAGAAAGCAGCATACTGTTCAGAGAAAGAATGTATTTAGATTACAGTTTGAAAATAAAATGAGAATAATTGAATAGGCTTTTTATAAGAAAGCATAATTCATACACATAGGTCAAGTAAAAGAAGAGGTTTATGCACATATGTTTGCACACACATAGTACAAGCATAAGTTAGATAACAGAAATGAAAGTTGGGAGAAAAATCTTATGCTGCTAATAATCACACATTCTCAAATTTAGCACTTCTTTTCTTCTTTCCTATGTTTTCCTAGTATAGCTATTTCTCATAATGTTCCTCTATTTCCTGTTTTACCTAATTTCCTTCTTTCACCGGCTTCTAGTAAAAACTATATATGCATACACATGCATGTGCGCACATGTGCACACACACACGCACAATTTCCTTTCCTCCCAAATCAACTGTGAAACTATCTAGAAGGTCCCTGCTAGTAATACCTCAAATTCAGTAGATCAGTGAATGACTTTCAAACTTGATTATGAACACTTCATATAATCTTGAAAAAAATGTAGATTTTTGTGCCAGTTACCAAGTTTTTGTCTCCTACCTCCAAATGCATTTTCCTTGCTTCCTTTGCTAACACAGAGCTGGGCCCTACAATTTTTTTTTCTTATATTGGCTAGCATAACATTAAACTTTTCCAGTAGAGGACACAGAAGAGAGATATCTGGAGGAAAAGGTCTTTACTTGCTGGTTTAATAGGCCAGCCTCCTCCAGGCTGTGTGGCTTCACTGGCATCTGAATCCTGAAGCCCAAATAGCATCTCTATCTCTAGCATCTTGCAGGTTGGGTGGCTTCTCCAGTATTGAATCCTACTGGGTACATACACAGCTCCTTCACTGTAGGCACCTTATCCAGTACCCAGCTTCTGTAGAACAAATTGCTTCTCCTTAGGGTCATGACTACTATTCTTTATCATAGTCTTTAGATATTTTTTTTTACTTACTAGCCAATCCTTTAATACCACAATAATCTGTTACCATTCAATTCATAATTCTTTGTGTTAAGCTTTCCTGTTCAAATAACTGTGAGTTCTGTGGCATGAATGGACGCTGACTGAAATGTGTTTCCTATATGCCTATATTTTACAGCTAACACATCTTACTAGAATGTAACTGTAAAAGATGAATATTCTTTTAGTTTGTATACTATATACATACTTAAAATAGATTTTTGTCAAAACCTTAAAGCTACATGGTTAGATCATTTAATCTACCATGTAAAGTAAATTGCAAAGCCAATCCTTACTGACAAATCAATCAAAACTCACTTTTTCTGTCTAAGAAGACATTCAATCCTTTCATTTTTCCATCTGAATAAACATGTTGATATATATTCCCATAACCCTGTCATTTAAGTTGGCTAGTAGGAAATGGATAAACAGGCATTAGTCAAAACAGATAGAGAAGTGGACTGAGTCATGCCAGAGCCTTGCTAAAATAAAAGATTTGAATATTTTTTAAAAAGCTTTTTTTGTTTTGTTCTCCTTCAAAAGTAATACATCCTAAAGTGACATTTTTTTTTCTTGATTCCCTACAGACTAAACTCCAGGACAAGAGATCAGTAGGAATAGGTGAGAGGTGTGACATCTTTCATGAAACGCAAGACAGATGACCATGATGATGAGATGAGAAGGAAGGGGCAGCAGACCACAAACTTTCTCCGACAATCAGTTTCAGGAACAGGAAGTTGAGGAGCATAAAAGTGATGCTCTAAACATTGCTCATGCCCTGTGGCCCCCAGAAAGTCTGAGGACACCCATTCTCCAGTATGAAGACAGCTACAACAGATCACTGAGCTACTCCATCTCTACCGAAAGACAAAGCAGAGAATTTTCCCCAAGAAAATTAAAAAATCAAGAACAGAGAGACCAGGAATGAAGTAAAGATGAAGCAGGACAAAAATAAAACCTAAACTACATCTAAAAATCTAGAAAATAAAAGTTTTTTTACAAGAATGTTAAAGGAGATTATGGGAATGTCACAGTGAATATAAAACCTAATTTCCACTGTTACTATGTTTGGATAAGGTTCTTGCTTGTAAAATCTGTGATTCAAAATCTCACATGAATTAAATCTTTCAGGTACTGTAATTTTGTTTCTTATTTAAATAAGAGTAAGTTTTCCTTAGATCTAGTGTTTTAGTGAATCACATGATAGGGAAAAAATTAAAAGTCTTAAATAAAAAGCAAAGGGATGTGGCCAATTTTTACCATTTGTGCTATTAACAAGTTTAACATGGCTCAACAACAATCTTACATGTACTATCAACTATTATGGCAAAAGACAAAGGTGTTGAAATATAAAGACATAAGGGGAAATGGGTGACAATTTGAAGGGTTGATTTTTTTTAACATGAAGAATACATATGAAAGAATTCAGAACAGATTCTCAACCAATACTAATATGCAGTAAGATTTAAGAAAAGTTGTAAAAATTTAAGAAAAGCTATAAACTCTTAAAATTTTCAAGGAAACTACTATTTCCTGTTATTCCTGGAAAATCTGTAAATGCTAGTGTTTTTAAAAAGAAACATTTATAGAGATATAAAGTATATTTTACATGCTACCAGTACTAAAGTCATTTTTATTCATTTCATTCAAGAAACTTTGTAACTCCATTTTAAATAAATGACATTTACTCTCAAGTAAGGTTCCTTTTTTTTTAATTCCCCTAACTCAGTAACTCTATAAAAAATTATAATATTCCAGTATTTTCTTCACCTAGATAAATAAATTTTTGATGAAGATTATGCTTTTCTGAATAAGACTTATATTTTCCAGAATACACTGTCTGAATAAACTATTGTGATCAAAAAGTCTGTGTATTGCCTGGTTTGGATCTTTAAAATAAAGATTGTGAATGAATAAAAAAACTGTGAACCTCATATTACATAAATTGCTTCTTTATGTATAAATATCTGTTATGCCTCTCATGTTACTTTCAATGCAGGTATTTTTCTTCTTTTCAGAAGTGTGAACAGTGTACTTGGTGGATATTATTAAATCTGAAAGATACACATGAAGAATTTTCAATGTGGTCCAATAAATAACTTGACAGGAAAATCAATGAGTATATAAACATTCCTATGGTCATCAAATATCTTTGATAACTCTGTTAAGCAAAATGGCTATTGAGATGAATAAGTTAACTATGGGTATTCTAGAAGTTCAAACAGTGCAAAATCATCCAGTTCACCACCCTCTCAATTTACCATGAAAGTTAACACTTTTGATTTGTGGATGGTAAACAAAAATAGAAAAAGAAGACAATTTAGTCATAGAAAGATTCCAGGGTGAACAAGCAATAATTACTTTGTTGCCATCTGTGATATATCCATAGCATAGGTTTTTAACGTACTTACTTGAACAATGGAGTTCCACAAACAACACATGTATATATTCCAGGATCTTTGTGATGTGTATATTCTCCTTCAAAGGCACTGATAAACAATAAGCAGATTGTCAAAAAATTAAGCAAAGCTAGTACTATTTTTACAGAACATATTTGCTTAAAATAGTTTTTCTAATAACCTTTCAAGGCCATTTTGTCCTAAAGTGAGAACAGAGCAAACCTGTGGAAATCTGAACAATATCAATATATTTCAAATCTGTATAATAAAAGGTGCCTATAACTACCCAAACTAGGACAGGTCAAACAGAAAAGGCTCAAGCCATTTAGTTATGTAATAGTGAGAAAATTTTTTCTATTTAAAGAAAAGCATTTAGTTTGATTCACAGAAAGAATGTTATTACATAAGATTTCTGCTAGTCTTCAGTATCCAACAGTATTCCACAAAATGCAGATAGTTCCAAGACTTCAAGTGGAAAGAGTCTTATTTTTTAGTTTGAAAAGGAATATTGCAGCTTTAAGGGAATATTTTTCTAAGTTAACAATCTTAAAGGCTAGGAGGTCATTCAGCTAATACAAATCAGCTGTGCTAACCCAACAAAAAGTCTATGTGCTCTGCAGCTTGTTTTTATTATCCTTTCACCCTCTTTATGAGGTCCAATTTTTTTATAAACAGCATTTTTAAGAATGACCTAATCTCTGGTTGTTTGTGTGCATTAAATCATTTTGCTAGCCATGTACACAACAGCACGGGCAGAAGTCCTAAGGTGAGACTCAAGTCCACCACTAGCTCATTGTACAGGAAGGGTAGACTTTGTCAGAGAGTCGACATTTGGTAAATTCAGTAAACAGTAGGTACTGTGACAGGAAGAGCATGCTGTCTATTAACAAGGATCTCATGTGTGGTAAAGAGCTCTTAACAATTCATGAATGAAAACAAGAAGTTACATCATTAATAAATTTGGATCAGAGGTAAGTTGTGGCCTTACGCCAAGCTCTGTGGTACAAATTAGACAACACAATCATTGGACCTTGGCAGTTACTTTTGAGCTGGAATCAGCTGAGAGAGACTTTATTCACTAAAAACAGTTTTGGAAGTGAACAAACTCTTTTTTCAGGACTTAGGGCGAACTTCCAAGGACCAAAGCCATGTGAGGGCAGTTATTGAAAATTTTTGACATTCCAACCACAAATGAGCCAATAAATACTTTCTCCACATGTGCTTCAAAAAGAAATTGGAGTGGGGTAGAAAGGAACTAAATTATGCTACCTTCTTTTTGCAGCCAAAATGTCTATACTTACAATGGCCACCTTCAAAATTTCAGCATCCTGGCATAGCTCCATGTCCCTCATGGTTTTGCTTACTGTGATGTCTTCCCAAAAAATGTACCTAAATCGCTATTACTTCCACACATTTTGTAGTAAACTAAAAACAGGTCCCTGACAAAAGCCTCGTGACTTTACATAAGATAAAGTGTTCATTAAATGGAAGAAAGAACAAATAAAACTTGGCCTTTACCTAAACAATGCTATTTTCAATCTTTTCAAAGATACTAATGTATAGACTTTAGTAAATAAGGACAGAATTAAGTGACAAAGAAGGGGTTTCAAAGGTGAAGGGATGAAGAAAATAAGCCCCTGCTTAGTGACTTTTTATTATAGCTCACCTTACCTTTCGGTCCCTTTCTCCTGAGTGACATGGTACTGCAGGGGTGTTAGCCGCTTCCTCAGTTCCTGCTGAGAAAAGACCACCTTACAGTTCTTTTTATCCCTACATGACCCTGGAAAGAGAGAGGATATAGAAGGAGGCTTTTTAGCTTGAATCCTAAATAATTGCTTTGGCCAGCCGCCACAACACTGCTTCTACAGTCAGTTGTCAATGATCAGGCTAGTCCCAAATGCACTAGAAAATCGTACCTGAACTGCAGCTGATTATTTCTCTAAGTTTACAAAAAATGTTTCTTGCAACCCAAATGATTCCACTAAGCAGTGACAATGAGGTATAGCCATGTAGAACTGAAAACTTTCTGAACATTTGCTAGATGATGCTATATCATTTATGTCTCCCAATACCCCCATATTCCTTTTTAAAAATATGAATTTTTAAAAACCTATTTACAACTATTCACACTGTATATATAAGATGATGGGCATATTAGTTAAACCATACTGTCTATGAAATAATTTTACAACCTGATGTAATAGCTTGAAACCATCATCATTCAGTTTCCATTATGGCTGATCTAACTAACTCTGTTATTTATTTTCTGTGTCCTCTAAACACATATACTCTGCAATTAGAAATTGCTCTTTTCTATAATTCCATGAGACAATTCACTAGGTTCTGGGACTCCTTAGAAATAAAATTTTCTTTACAATATGACATTCCATGTTAAATAGGCAGCAAGAAACTTTTAATAGACTACAGGAGAAGACATTTTAAACTAATGCAGATTCAAAGAATTTCTAAGAAACAGTGAGAAAAATAGGAAGAAAGACAAAGGAAAAGTAAATGAGATTTTATTTAAAGACCTCCACTTTCTTTTTGCAAAGTATATCTAGAAGGACTTCACTGATTGTATTTGGTGAAATAACTTTAACATGATTCTTATAGCAATGGCAGCTTATTTCAACTTGTAAGATGGTAGTAGAATGTTCAGACAACACCTGTTTATATACAGTATTTTATCTTACCAGTACAAATGATTGAAAAAATATAACCCTGGGACAGGGCAACTATTATTCACCACAGAAAGTTACTTTTCTTTGCTATCTCTCTGAGGGGGAAAAGAAGGTTCCAGATTTTCTAAATGTAAAAATTTCTTACTATGTTTTGAAGTTCCTAAGAGAAAGCTTGCTTAGTTTCTTAAATACTAAACCCAACTTTTATTGAAATACAAAAAAAATAATAATAAGATTTAGGAGTAGAAAAGCTTTTTACTTTTACTTTTAAGGTGCCTAATGTCATCAAAAATGAAGTCACTGAAATCAAACTCGGAAAAAATTAGCTAACTAGTTACCAGATTGTGAGATTAAAGAGGGTATCAGCTTCCAGAATCAAGGGCATCCAGACAGTGGCTGATTCTCTACCATAAAATACAGAGAAAGGAAAACAGCAAATGAGAGGCACACAGAAAGATATGTCTTGATGCAGGCCAGAGGGAGTCAAACAGCACCTCTGTTCATCTGTGATGTACCCTGGCCTTTCCTGGCCTGGAAGGAGCCACAAGAACAGCTGGTGCAGTACAAATGGCACACGGATCCTTCATTTCGCTGGGCCCCATGTTACACTAGGACATACCCAACACCTACTATCTACACTTTTACTATTGTCAAAGGAGTAGATAAAAAATGTTTCTCTTGGAAGTGTGTGTTCTATCAGAACAGCCTCCCACAGCTTGAATGAAGCACGGTTTTCTTAAACAGTTGATTGTGAGAGGTGAGTTTCTGCTCAGATTTCTTGAAAGTTATTTTTTTAAAGAAAGTTATTTTGTTTTTATGTATTTGTTTAAAATGTATCTTTGTTAATTTTGTCAAAAATCCATTAATTATAAATCTAATATGACATACATCTTGGTTAAAATTATTCATCACTAATTAAAATCTAAACAATGAGAATAAAACAATTCTGTCCAAAATATTTTGTTAATATATGTTCATTCATACAAAAAGACCAATTGTATTCCCAAAGTCAAGAGAACTAAGCTACCCATCTGTATGTCATTTAGTATAAGAGAAGCAACTGCAGGTTTAAATTACATGGTATTGGATTGCAATTTCCTAACATTGGATGCTTTTCTGCTTTTTTACCTTGAGTCATTTACTAAGGAGTGTTCATAAAAAGTAGCTTAAAGAACAGATGCTTGCAAATCGTTTAGGCAAAGATGTTTCTTTTTCATTCTCTCTCTCTCTCTCTCTCAAATCTCTTTTCTGAAGAAAAAAATAAAACCATTGGTCAGTATTGATGAACCATATCAAGTATTTGTACAAAGAAAAAGGTAAAATTGAAAACATCTGATTGAAGTAAATAATACAAACATAAAAGCTCTACTGGTGAATGAAGGGTATTGAAGAGACTTTATTTCATAGATTAGAAATTACTTTTGATCTAAACATTCTTAAAAACAGATTGTTCTCCACGGTGAACCATCTCATTAGCTGTGCTGCTGAGCCCTGTCTGAATGGCAGGCTTGAGTGAGTGCTGCAGCACACTTCGTTAGTCTCAGTCTTTCTGCGGAGGGGAATAAAGATTTCATTCCAGCTTTCTTTGTTTGTCTTTCAAGAACCACTAAAGCTGTATTCACACGAATTTTGTAGGAATGTGCCCTATGTCATAGCCTACAAATTATTTGGTTTTGGTGCACTTAAAGGTCATCTTCCAAATTAGCAAAATTTTCTTACATCCTGGCTTTTCAACCTTAAATATAAATATTGTTTCCTAACTGTAAGTGAGGCTTGTTCTCTAAGAAATGCTAGTGATTGTTTAAAGTTGTCACACTTCATACATTTTTATTCTTTGGTCATACTATGTTCTCAAAATAATTAACTTTTAAAGAGTACCTAATAGCAAAAGGAAGTACATACACACTAGAAACAACTATTGTGATTTTATATTAAACAACTCAGTAACAAGTTAGATTTTAATAAATGTGTTGCCATATACTTTAATAATAATATATGTCCTGGACAGCTGAAAGCTATACTATTACATTAGCTCTCCCAGCATAACCAAAATTTGGCATATATAAACACAAAAAAGCTTCACTTTTGTCTCTGATTTCCCTGCTCACTAGCCAACTCACTTTTCTAAAGTTATACCATGCCACTGTTAATTTTTATATCATTTCATTTGAAATTCTAGAGTAATTCATTGGGTGGTTTCCCTTTACTATCTTTACTTAGGTACTGTAATTTTCTTATTATGCAAGGTAACTTAACATTAGTATTAGATGACATCTGTTCAATGACCTCTAAATTGGCTTAGAAGTATGTTAGGGAAAGATGTTTCCCTTTATCTAAATGTTTAATAGTGTGTTTTTAAAGCACAAGTGAAAGAGTGTGCACATACGTAACACAAGAATGGTCCAGGGGCTAATACTGCCCCTTTGGTGTCTACTCATAACCCACACCCTACAGAATCATTCTGGTATGGCTCAGATCTATCTTGAACTCTATTCAAAGGTATTTTTATGCTAAAAAAAAAAATACTCCAAGTCTCATTTTGTATTGAGGTTTGTTCCACCCTGTTTCCTCAAAGCAGAAGTGTTTTGAAACTTCTCTGGGAAGCTAGTAGAAATAAATTTAATTGTGAGTTTTCTTTCTGTTCCTACCTGCTTCCCAGCTCTACGTGCTGCCACCCTTCCAGGTCTGGTGTGAGGGAGGCAACAAAGAGCACTTATCAAGCACTGAGGAAATACAGTGTTACATTCTGATTACATTGAATTTGAAAGTTATAATCGAATTTTGAAAAGGAGCCAGGTCAGGTAGTTAGTGTGCTTCAGTATTTTATTGGTAATTATTTTCAATAATAATTTCCTCAGACTATTTTCCTCATGTGCTATCTTCAAAAACTGATGAAGAGATTTAGCCCAGGTGTTCCAGCACCTGCCTAGCAAGCGCAAGGTCCCGGGTTCAGTCCTGCGTAATCACATACAACAATACTGGGCATGGTGACTCATGCCCACCAGCAATCAGTACCACATACCACAGTGCTGGGCATGGTGGCTCACGCCTGTAATCCCAGAACTCAGGAGGAAGAGCCTGGAGGTTTGCTGAGTTTGAGGCTTGCCTGGGCTACACAGTAAACTCAGGACCAGCCTGAACTACAAAGCGAAACCCTCTCTTTAAAAAAAAATGATAAAGATAGGAAGTTAAAGACAAAAATAAAATTAAAATTTGAGTTCTGATATGTACTGAAAATATATATAGATATATGATCCCAGAAGGTAGCTGTCATGCCCATTTTACAGATATAGAAACTGAGGCTCATGGAGGTTATAACTATCTGAATACATGTATCCACTTAAACCCAAACCATTTGGCTACAAAGCCCATAATCATTATATTCTGTCAGGAAAAAATATATCCTACAACTCTTGTTTCTTTTCAAATTATGCAATAACTGTCAGCTTTAAAGACTATCACTAATAACAAGATAATAAGCAGGAAAGTAATAATCACTGTAATACATCCAGGAAAGTAAACACATTTGTCCATTAGCCAATGTCTGCTTCCCCTATATTCATTCATTCCACTAAGGGTCAGAGACGAGGTTCATGCAGGATTCTCACAAAATCTATAAAACGTTGAAAGGCTTTTTAACTTTCTGTTAGGAAGTAAATCAGATCTGTTACCTAAATGTTTAGTATACTTTTAAGTCATAAATTTTACATTTCAATGTGAAAAATGAAAACAAAACAAAACCTAAAGATCCTACAACTTTAACTTTAAATCTAGGATCAGAAAAAATGGAAACTATTAAATATTTCCCTGGCTAATAAATAAGAGATAAAAATATTGTGGCTTTGAGTTTACTAGGTTAAAACAGTAAAATTAATGTTGAAATATTTGGCTGCTATATTTAAAGATGGTATAAAATTAAAGTATTTTTTAATTTTCACTAAAAATTCCAATTCTAATTCTAATGAGTTATAAGTTTGTCACATTGGAAAGGTGAATAGACTTCCAGTGTTTTAACTTCTAAATGAGGGAGAATTTGTAATAAGTGAGAATTTATAAATCTAATTCTAGTTTATTTCTCAAGGAAAATGTGTATATATCATAAACCATCTTTTTTGTTTGTCTACACTGTAATAATTCAATAACAACTCTTTTCTTTAAAAAAACTACAAAGCACAGGAGAAAAGAAAAATTCCTTAGCTATAGGAGCATATTCAATTCTTTCAATTTTTCTCTCAGGGTAGAATAGGAAAAATATCCCAAGATTAACATACAATTTAAAATGTCAGGGCACTTTGTTTCAAGCTACAGGTTTCTACAAAACCAGGGTTGCAGAACTTACTTTGAAAACCACTGATCCAAGACTTTTCTTACTTTTGCAAATCATCAAAAATGTTGAATGTTTATAGAGCACCAGGTTATATGTTAGGTAAATTTTATTTATTACTTTATTCAGTAATTGTTTATTGAATACCTACCATGTGCCTATATTTTTCTAAGTACTTATATATAGCATAAACCAAAATAAAGATCCTACTTTCATAGGCCTCCTATCCCAGCAAGGATAAAGAAAGAGAAATAAGACAGAAAATTAGGAAATACGTTTTACAGTCTCAGAAAAGATAGTGAGTACATAGGAGAAGGAACAAGCAAGCCTAGGACAGGACGAACAAAGACGACTGAGAGTGCTTGAAGTAAGGAGTATAAAATAAATGGAGTGCCCAAGGTGGGTCTCACTCGGAAAGGCAACACTTAAGCAAAACCCAAAGAAAGAGAGGAAGTTGACTGTGTTGAGGTCTGGTGAAAGAACTGTGAACACAAAGAGGAAACAGCCAACACAAGAGGTAAAAACACTAAGTTCATATACTAGTGGCAAAAACAGAGATGGTAACTTGAAAGCAGATGTTAAAAACTGAATATGAATGGAGTAGACAAGCAACAGTTCAAACATAAAAAGAATATGCTTTTAAACCAGGAAATTTACAACTATATATCTTTTTTTTTTTTTTTCTGAGACAGGGTCTCCCTTTGTAGTTTAGGCTGGCTCTGAGCTCACTAGCCTAGGCAAGCTTCAAACTCAGCAATCCTCCTGTCTCTGCCTCCCGAGTGCTGGGAGTACAGGCATGAGCCACCACGCCCCGCACAACTATATATCTTAATGTAGACACTGTCTACCATTACCTTTCTTACTTCAGGAGAAATCCTAGTGAATATTCTTTTAACATAATGCTATACTAAAAATAGCTCTCAGAGTCTATTCACCTGCCTGAACTTTGAATATACAGTCAGCAAACAGACTGCTAATTTACTTTGTCTATTTAATGACACCAAATAATTCTACAAATCAGTTTTAGTTATATTCTACAGATGCTTGCACAGAGTTCTAATTAACATCAATGGACACTATAAGCATGCCAAGGCAACACACTATTTTAAATTTCTTGAATTAAACAATTCCACATGTTTTAGTGGTTCTTGAATGATAAATTAATCTTTGAATTTCTATACTGACATTGTGAGTAAATAAACTCAGAAGACATTTCAAGAAAGTTTTCCTCCCATGTCTACATAGCCTATTAACTTCACCCCTATGACCATTCTCAGTTCTAATGTATTACCTTCACATTATTATTTATATGGGAAAATATAGCATTGAACAATTATCCTCAAACATATCCAGTTGTTTTTGCTTTACTTCCCAAACACATTGTAAATTCCTTAAAGATATAAACTTGAATTCAGTTGTTAATTCATACTTTCTAAACACTGTCTATTAAACATCTAAGGTGAATCAAGAACTGAGATAAGCACTGGAAAGTTAAAAAAGGAAAATATTCCTGATTTAGGAAAACGCATACTCTAAGAGGTCAATTGAGGTTATTAATACAATGTAGTCTTGCTGTAAGGGCATGTGCAGTTTTCTGTAAAGAGAGTTACAAAGAGGACACTAACACTCTTAAAATTTACCCACCTAGATTGACCATGTTCAGTTATGACTGGAGAAAAGAAAATTCAAATATTTATAGAAACAGTATCTACAGGGTCAGAATGCCTAAGAAGATCCAAATAAGGACAAGAATTCCAATCTGATAGAGGCAGTATGATCAAATATATACAATGTGTTAAGTGTTCTGTTGAAAGTATACAGTGCAAACTGTGTCAACTAATTGTACAAAGCAAAACAACACTCCCTCAAAAAAATAAAAACAGAGATTCAGATTTGAAAAAAGAAAAATTGAGAATCTGAGAAATAAGGCAGGTTTAAAATTGAGGGGAAATGGTGAAAAGTTTCCTGTTTTCTCACTAAAAGACAATGAAAATAAATGTATCTTATGCAATCATTAAAGTTTATTGGTACAACTTTAAAATTTAGCCTTCATATGGTAAAATCTCTTTTGTGACACTGCATGATTTTCTTTAAAGATAATGGAGAAGTTTACCACCACACTTATCCTAATGAAACATTCATAACAGCTCACCTGAGTGACTTTAAGATAAAAGCCATGTTTTACATTTCCTTTACTTACATATTACAAATTTTAAACTGTTGAATTTCTGTGCAATAGTTATTTTATCAGCATCAAGTACTAAAAAGAACAAAGGAGCACTTTATGAATTCTTCAAAATTTAATGCAAATATTGACAGCAATGACTTTTACATTACTGGGGACCATAAAGCTCAGAGTTTAGAGAAATATTTATAAATGTCTAGATGCAAAATGCAAGCAAGTAAAAAGAGAACTGTTTAAAGCATCGCCATCATCAAGTGACAACAGTGGAAGAGAAAGTCATTTAACTTCAGTTCTATCTGATTGCATGTGAAATGTCTGACAAAGTTGGAGTTCCCTGTTTTTAATTTTTTTTTAATATGGGTCTTCACTACAACATCATAGCCCATACAGAAAAAAAAATTAAAAACAGACAAGCTCATTTCCATTCTACTTTTCAGATGCAATCAAAAAGATTTGGGAGAAGAAATAAAACCTCTCTCTTCTACCCTCCTTCTTCCCTTAGGGAGAAAAGACTGTTAAGGAGATGAGAGGTAACCACCCACAAAAAGGAAAGAAAAGAGCCCTCCCTTATTATCATGTAGAATTTTATTTAAATGTGACACAGTATACTTCATTTCAAAGGAAACAGTACTGATATCGTCTAAAAATTCAGCTTTGCAAATTTCCAAAATTATATTGTGGCCATATCAAATTTCAATTCTGATCACAATGGACAAAAAAAAAAAAAGTTGGCATTTGTCATTCAATGAATCTCAGGCTCTACATTCCAGAAAAGCCTGAGAGATTTGAAGGAAAAAAAAATGTTCAAAAAGTTTACACTTTTCCTTTCAATCCTGATAACTCAAATAAAAGCATAAGACTCCCCCTGAATTATTCAGTATCTCCTTAAAGAACAATGTCCATATATATTCAGCCATCTTTGCACTCTCAGCACCCAGCAATGTATGTAGGCAAGGGAAAAGGAAAAAAATATACATTCTGTTATTTACTCAACTGTAGGTTTTAATTATTGCTATTTAAATCTTCTTAAAAGATGTTTCTTAAATACCTTTAGTTGTGTTTCTTATAACAACTTAAAAATCTATAATAACTGGCTTAATAAATCAGTGAAATAAAAAATGAATGATAAAAAATTATTATTGTTCAATCCTTTATTACCTCTCTAGAGTTGCACATATCAAATATGTTTATTGTGACTAATATTTCATTAATTCTCTAGATTAAAGACTATGAGATTACCACTCCACCATTCCTCCACTGACTGAAACACTGACTGAAAAAAATATTAACAGATTCCTTCTGTTGGGAAACAAGAAGGGAACAATTCCATGGTAGAATCAGAGTAGGAAATTCTAGCTTCGATGTACTTCTTGATGCAGACCTTGTTAGAAACTTTCTTATACTGTTTGTATTTTTAAATATATGGTATTTTGTATACCATTATTTTATGCTTCATTAGAAAAGAAGGAAAAAGTTCCCAAATGATGATGTAGTCTTATTATCTTTTTTTTTTTTTTTTTTTTTTTTTTTGCTTTTTTGGAGACAGGGTCTCGCTTTGTAGTTCAGGCTGGCCCTGAGCTCACTATGGTGCCCAGGCAAGGCGCTGCGAACTCAGCAATCCTCCTGTCTCTGCCTCCCGAGTGCTGGGATTACAGGCGTGAGCCACCACGTCCGGCACTGTGGTATGCGGTGTTGATTGTTGGTGGGCGTGTCTCCACGCCCAGCATTATATGTGGTAACCGGGGATTGAACTCAGGACCTTGCGCTTGCGTGGCAGGCGCTGGAACCACTGAGCTAACCCTCTGGCCCTATTTTCATGATTTTTAAGCTAGATCCCAATTACAAATACAGTAAAATATAAAAAGTTATTTCTAAGAATTGATGGAATATGGATTAAGTGCAATTTCTCAATTTGATGAAGAGACTTGTTTTACAGGATAATTAGTAGAACTAGTGTTTTTCAGATTATAGTTTGGGAAGAGACAACTTCTAGCCCAAAACCATCAAGAGGAAATAAAGATCTGAGGAAGCGAGTTGACACAGTTACCCACCTGGTTAATGCAAGCCAGGACCACTTGTCTGCATCTTTCCTCCACTCATTCATTCACTCATTACATTTCTCTCTGGAAGCCATGCATTTGTGTACTTTTACCTCTTACTAAGAGACTATATCCCTTTCTCATTCCGCTCTTCAGAACTCTCATTCTCACCACTTCTTGCTAATCGTATCTACACATTCCTTTAGTAGCCTTCAGAAGAATGGTCACTATGTCAAATCTTATCTCAAGAAGCCAGCGTGGCATTTGGGGCAGAAAAGAGAAGAATGCTTCTCTTCTCACTTCTATTCCCAGCTCCGTAATGAAACAAAAAAATGAAGTGTTTATATAAGCTCATAAAACCATCAAATATATAACCCCTTCATCCTATAGATAATAAAATGTGGACCCAGAGTGACTATCTTACCTCCCAGAATACATGTTCCTTAAAAACAGAGGTTTCATTACTTACATGTAGCACTGTTTTGATACACAAGATGCACACCCATTTGTTGATTCAACAAATATTTATTAAATATGTATTATGCGACAGACCAAACACTATTAGCAGAGATGTACCAAGGAATTAAACAGACAAAAGTCTCTGCATATTTGGAACTTACGTTGCAGGAACAATGAATGTCCTAAATAGAACTAGCTTTTGCCTAATCACCTTTCCTAGATTGCCTTCATGTCCTCTCCCAACTCCCTGTTTTCAGTCTCTTCTCTTTCACAGCGAGGAATTAAGGTTTCCTCGGGAAGTTTTGGAGAAATGTTAACTAATGTAACACCTGAGAGTCATTCATAACTGTAAAAGATTTGACAAGACTATTATGTAAATTCTATTTGGAGACAATAGGAATAAAAGAAAATAAGATGGTGGTAAAAACAAACTAGTAAATACTATATATAGAATACATTTACAATTCATTTCCTCATCAGTGTTAATAATATGGAAAGCTCTGAAAATTTACTGATAAAATTACACAAAAATATTAAAATATTAATCAAATGAAATATAATATGAACATTTTGGCAATGAAACAAAACCTTACAAATCTACAATTACAGAACTCTAGATATTTTTTCTTGCTTAAAATTTAAATAATGTAATCATTTAAGTTAGTATCCCACTGTTTGCAATTATGTGTGTGTGAACATAATATATTTAATGTTAAATACTTATAAAAGCTACTGATTACATTTAAGCTAAATAAATGTATAGCTCTTATAAATCAATTAACTGACAGTTTCACAATTTATGGTACATTTTTATAACATTTAAAAATTATTAATATAAGTGCAAACATACTAACATAAAAGAAAAAATCTGTCGAGTTTAAATAAAATTGAATTTTAAATTTTCAAATAACTGATTTCAAAGGCATGAAAAGTAATTACAAATAATTTGCTATTACACCTCAATAAAATTTAAAGAATTTTATATTGAAACATATCTAACAAAATAAATCATTAGGAATTCAATCTCTGAGTAAAATGTTTAAACTGAAGCTACAAAGTAGGAAAGAATAATAAAAATTCATCAATTATCTATCCTCAATTCGAATGAGCCTTTGTGAAATGGCACTGAGGGCTCATTTCTTCTTTAAATTTGTGTGCACTGGAAGTAAAAGTCAGCTCATTTTAATAAGTCCTTCTCCAATCTGTTAAGTAGCATTATTGTGAGCATGTCTAGATAAACATCTAACCATTTGTGTGACTCCCCAAAGCCCATGTTGTCTAAATGTTCCACCCCTGTACAAATTATCTATTTCAGAACTAGTAATGTGCTTTATATTCTATGCAATAATTGTCAATTAACTACTGCATTTCTCAAACAAAATTAAGATTTAATTAATTTTTATTCATGTCTATTTTAGTCATATTGCCATTAGATACTACTATGTATTTTATAATTATTAATGGATAATATTAATAATTTCTTGGACAAAACTTAAAGTCCACATTAATAAACCATATGCCCAACATCTTATTTGTACAGACACAGTGTTCTATACCAACTTCACACTGACTAATATGCATTGTCCACAAATATATTTTAAAACTCATCTGGTAATTAGATGCTTCACAATAACTTTTCAACATTAACTAAAACTGTAGTCTATCATAAAGCTATAAAAACATTTTGTTTTTAAAAATATAGCAGCATCAGCATACTCATTAATCAACATTTCAAAAATGTTTTGCTTAGCTTCCTAAAATAATTTATGCAAAAAATATACTATTCCATGCTTAACAGTCAACATCCTAATCTAATAATGTTTTTGAGATTCTATAAAAATTCAAAACATAGCAAAACAAAATGTAAAATTTTCTTTAATTCTTGGGTGGTCTGCTGAAGAAAATTTAGATGCATATAAAATTATAAATTACTGTTAAATAAGCTAGTTGGATACAAGATAAGTTAATTTATGAAAATTGTTTTAGTTTATAGAAAATCTGCACATGAAAGACAATTTCAATGAGATTGTCCAAGCAAAAGGAGTTGGAATCCTATTGAAAACGGAAAAAGGTTTTCACTCTACAAATGTTGTTTGAACATAACATAAGCAGAAAAATTGTGGTTTGCAAATCCATATGTTCTTAACTGGATATTCTTTACATACTTGTAAGTTTTACAATGCACCTATGTAATATCAGTGTGTATCCATGCTGTGAAAGTATGTAAAACTAGTGCCATCTACCGGGAAAAGTGGGTACCAATGCTAACAACTACAGATTTTTTTTGAATTGAATTGGAAGTTTGTATGTTTGTTTTCAGAATTTGTTTGTTTCCTTTCTAAACTACCCTCCGCAAATATTTTTTAGTAGTCAATGAATTTAGGTAAGATGAACGCATAAACATGGTGAGACTGGAGACCTGAGGGCATTCATCAGAATGCACGGAGAAAATCCTGCTGGGGACACTGACACACAAACCGGAAATACTACGTTCTGAGCAATGTTTACATTGCATTCATATGTTCGTGTTAGAATAGTAGTTCAGAACCCTATTCAAAGAGCCCTCCCTGAAAATAATTCAGAAAACCTAGCAAAGAAAACCTTATAATTATTTGAAAAATTAGGCGTAAGTGTGCACACACACACACACAGAGGCATAGTTTTCTGGTAAGACAGTCATGACTTTTAGCAAAGAACTATAGAAGTGACTCATTTTTATAACCAAAAGCTTTCTTTAAAAATTAATAAAGATATTATTAATTTATTCAGTAGGTGAACCAAACGATGCCAAGTTTATTTACTTTTTAAAGTAATATTAATAGCAATATCACTTGCTACTAAGGAACTATTGCTAGCTCAAACTTGAGGAAGTATTTTTTTACTTATGGATGTTACTTTAAAACATACATACAATATCTCTATTTTTAAATGGAGAATTTAAAGGGTAAAACAATATTAATCTGATCTAAAAAGTTATCAAAAACTTCAGAGTTCTTAATTCTCATTATAAGTTGTACTTACTGAGCCATTGGGCCAGGCATGGTGACAAATGTGGGAGGATGAAGCAAAAGTTTTACAAGTTCAAGGCCAGTCTAGGCAACTTACCAGGTTCAAGGCCAGCTTGAACTGTCTAATGATATCCTGCCTCAAAAAAAAAAAAAAAAAAAAAAAAAAAAAAAGCACCTATTCACTTCCTCAGTTAAAATACCACCAAAACTCAAAACTGAAAAAAAAAACATAAGAGCACTTCTGGATCATATATTCTGTATCTGTGTTAACCATTTTTTATTATCTGTTTAACTACAAGTTGATTTATACCTAAGACATCCACTATAATGTATTAACCAAATAAAGTGAGAAAAGAGAAACTGTTTTTAAAATAAATTCAATGACAACTAAACTTTTAATCTTTCCATATAAAGGAATCTCAAATAAATTTTTATTCTCTGTTACAGCCATGACTTCACCTACATAAAAACCTTCTAAATGTTCATTTATTCATTTAACAAATATTTATTAAGTGCCAGGTACTGCGCTAAGCTCTGGAGCCATAAGCTCTAATTCTTAAAAGTTCTTATAAATAAAAATTATATTCCATGACTTTCCAACTCCATTTGCAAGATTCCTCTTTTAAGATTTTGAATTTATCTATTAAAATATTATGATACAATATTATTACAAATCACATAACATCCATATGGCTCTTCACTTCCCGGAAATTGTTAAATAAGTCCCTAAAGTTAAGTCAGAGTCATCACCACATATTATCTACATGATTAGAAAAAGTTTACTTTATCAATATACTCAGTATTATGTCCACAAATACTCTCACTTGGCTAAAAATGACCAGGCTATCTAGTCTAAGCAGAAATTACATCGCATTTTTATCTGACACTAAAACCATAAGTAAAACTGTGCTGCCTAATCCCTTCTTAGGTAATGTTTCAGTTTTAATTTAGCAGCCAAAAATCCTATTGTTCAAATGGAAAATATTTCTATCCTCCCATTACAATCTAGCAAGCTTTTCTGTAAGTCTGCATTATTAATTAGTACTGACTTTTAAAATGTAATTAACTAAGGCCAATACTAAAATAAATGGCAATTAATAGAATCAAGTAATTTCAGAACTGAATAGATTATTTAATTTTAACTTTCATTTTAAAGATGACAAGATCAAGATCTAGGGAGGTTTACTGGTTTACTCAAGGTCATACAAGTTAATAACAGACCTATGGTTAGAGTTTTCTGACTCCTATTCTGGTGCTCTTTCTAATACTTAAAAGAAGCTGTATAGGAAATGAAGAGAAAATTCTGAAAAGAAAACAATTGCCTTAATGACAAGCATGAGTGAACCATAACTCAGATGCATTTAATAAGTTCTAAATTAAAATTATGATTTATTAAAAAAATAAGAAAAGGAAGTCAAAGCTGAAAAATGATACATCACTCTTTTGGGATATGACCTTCACACAGGTCAATCCAGTTGAAATCAACTTTGAGGGCCCGTTCCAAATATTTTTAGTTCTAGAATTATTTTATATTGACTAATACTCTAAATTAGTAGGGCATTGGCCTGAGAACAGAAATCTTTTTCTATTTGTAGAGATTTCTACTGTAATGGGTTTTGACCAGGGAATGTGAAATTAAAGTATGACTTCAAACTTTAACCTTAATTTCCTGTATCTCCAATTTTGGCTTTTTCTCTCCCTACCTGCACAAAGCAATAAAGATAGAATTCTCATTTCCAGGTCACTTTTTTTTTTTTTTTTTGAGACAGGGTCTCACTCTGAGTTCAGACTGGCCCTGAGCTCACTATGTAGCCCAGGCAAGCCTGGAACTCAGCAATCCTCCTGTCTCTGCCTCCCAAGTGCTGGGATTACAGGTGTGAGCCACCACGCCTGGCACTGTGGTATGTGGTACTGATTGGCAGTGGGTGTGAGTCACCACGCCCAGCTTTGTATATGGTTACCAGGGATTGAACCCAGGACCTTGCGCTTGCAAGGCAGGCGCCAGAACCACTGAACTAAATCTCTGACCCTCTAGGTCACTTTTATATTTCAAAATTTAAGTAGTTTCTCTCATTGTTGCACCTCATTTCTTCAATATTTTTATACATATATGAGTAAAATTCTATTAGAGAAATAAATTTTGCTAATAATCAAGCTGTAAAATATGTAACCACTAGAAGAATAATTCTCATAACACTCTAAGAATTAAGTGGTGCCTGAATAGGTAAAGAAATATGGAAAACTGTTCAAGCGATTCATCTGCCTTATGACATCAGCACTATATAAGAAAGACACAGACTTTCCATGGATTTCTGTCAGTACTGGAGAATAAAACAAAAAATGTGTTGTATATTTATAGGACTTGAATTCTGGGTCAGCAGGATGTATAACTAAAATAAAGCAATGAAAACAACAGATTTATATAATTATTTCTCAAACAAATTGTTTTGTGACTCATCAAAATGAAGTTAAATGAAAGATGGGATATATTTAAATGTTTCTGAAAGCCTATTTTACTGAAAAATACAAATCTATTTGGATATAGACATATATGTTTCTACAGTGACCCTAGTGAAGACATGGTACCTACTTTGTGCCAGCCAGTATGCTAAGCATTTGTCACACTGTAATCATCGACATTTTCTTAGCAATCCTTTTGGGTAGGTGCTATTGTTATATTCTCTATCCAAACCAAGTAAAAATTATCAGCTTATCTTGCGATCATTTTGTTATAACAATTTTTTTCTTTATGTGCAAGTGTGTGTGTGTGTGTGTGTGTGCGCGCGCGCGCACGTGCACGTGCGTGTGTGCTTTTACTGGGACTGAACTCAAGGCCTTCACAGAACTATATTTACCAGTCCTTTCTTATTTTGGGATGGAGTCCTGCTAAGTTCCTCAGGATGGGCTCAAATTTGTGATCTTCCTGCCTCAGCCTCCCTATATACTGAGGTAACAGTTGTGTGCCACCAAACCTGGCTAAGATAGTTATGCTTCAATTAAATAATTACATATGAAAAACTTCAGTACTATGAATGCCATGTCTTCAGAACATACTTAATAATTGCTTCTGTAAATGCTTAGCTTCTGCTAGGTATAGCAAACCCATGTTACAAGAACTGTGCTAGGAGGATTCTATCATTTCCAGTCCCCCTATAAACTAAATAATTTTTCTAGCCCTACTCTTGTACATAATACACAACAAGAAAATGTTCCACATGGCACAAAGACTACAGCGGCTGCCATTCCTCAAGCTCATATAAAATCCAACAGAAAAACCTTAGCAGCTCGACATCTGGGCTGTCTCTCTAATCCATTCCTTCCCTCTCTGCTTCATACCCACTGCAGTGACCACTGCTAAGGCTCTCAGATCTTCATGATGCCATCCAGCCTCACACCTCTCCAATATGGTGCCTGGGTGAGCATGTGAGTGCCAAGACGGACGTTAAGAGAATGATTACGGTCTTTATGAGTTTACTTACATTAGGCCCTCCAGCTACAAAAACTAGACACTTTTTTTAAAAAAAGTGTATTTGCTACTCAAATAGAGCCTCAAGACAGATGCCTTATTTCCCTCCCTTCTGTTATCTTAGCCCCTCTCATACAAACTTCTAGAAAACCTGCACTAACCTTCGTGCAAAGTAAAGCAACAGTTTTCATTAAATGCAAATGAAGCCATATTCTTCACTTCTTTCCTAAGATTTAAATACTTTAGAATACTAAGGTACTTTATAACCTGGCTTTCCTTCTTTCTTTCCCTCTTCCCCTTGTCCTCACCCTCCCAACTACCTCTAGTAAGTAACCCGCATTTTTTAACATTGTTCTTTCAGGCCCTCTTTCTTTCCCCATGCTAATCTGCATGTTAAAATTCCCTTCTTGCTCCTGGGCCATGTGGCTAAGTGCTGCTCATAGTCTGAGATTCAACTCAAACACCATCTACTCTGTGGAGACCTCCTTGAACTTCAGAGACTTAACATCTCTTCCAAAATTTCTTCTTCTAAAGAAAAGATAGGGCCAACTTCCTATGAATTTTCCAGACACCACCTCTGGTCTAATCATATCATTACATGGTTCAAAGATCCTCACATACTTCCATCTCTATCTTGTACTTGTTGTACAAAAAAGCAAGTTTACCTTTTCTGTATTACTGTATCCTCACTGTTGACCATAATGCCTGGCACTCAGAGTTCATAATCAGTAAATGTTTAACAAGGTAGAAATAAACTCTGCATCCAATATTGTAATAGAGATATGCATATTAATATACATGTAAATAATGTTGATAATCATATCCATATAAATATTTGACCATTATAGTTTTCATAAAATTTAAACATTAAACTTATAATATAGGTACACTTGAAATTTCACAGTTTGCTTCTTTAAATGCTTAAAAATCACATTTTAAAAAATGTAATGATCTTAATTTATGAACCAGTTGACACAGGCTATTTTAGTTATGTTTATGTGTCACTGTTAGGTAGAACATCTTTTCTTTTTAACTTTAATACATAAGTAACTTAATTATGTTTATGTTGTTAATTTTACTTTTTTCATAAAGAAGTGGCCACATGTGGAATGAAAGCATTTTCATTACCCTTTAGCAAGATGAATGTCCTATTTTGTGTGATTTGGGGCAATTTTTTACTGCAACTGCCAAGCTCTTATGAACATTATGATTTGCAGATGTGTAGTGTATAAAAGAACAAGAAGATATCATGAAATATTAGTGACAATTATATAGTGGGCAAGGAAACTGGACAATGTCTCCAAGAATTGTAAGAATTGTGGAAATGAATGTTATTTAAAGTAGAGTGGTGACTTACAACCAATTTCCGTCTTCAAATCAGGGCCCAAATAAAAGAAAATGAAATTTAGCAAGCTATAATGGTGTATCATTTCCTGCAGCAGAAACACCCACTCAGACCAGTGCCCTCGCTAAGTACAGTATCATAAGCAGCAACCTGAGGGAAGCCCACAGGCTCGCAGGGCTACTGGCTGGCTCTTTGTCACCAAATGCAGCAGGTTGAATGCAGACATCACTGTGCTATCTTCACCAACAAAACGAGAGGCAAAGAACAGACAGGAGCAAGAGCTGAGTAGGAGAGAAAAGAAAACAAAAAACAAATTAAAACATCTCAAACATTAAACAAATTCATTGAACTATTGATAGTTACAGTTTTATATGGAACAGAACACACATATTTCTATTTTTCAGATGATGAACTCACTTTCAACCCAGGCTTATTTATATTTTATGAATAAAATACACATTATATACAAGCAGCATAATCTGTAAACACATTTTTCAAGAGATTGGAGTTTAAAATAGATGGAAGGAATTAGCTTTTACTGAGTTTGTACCACATGACAGGAACTGTTTGGGACTTAATATACACACTGTATCATTTAATTCTTACAATAAATTTAGGAAATAGTTTTTTTATCCTCAATACTTATGAGAGAAAACCTAGGCTCAGAGGTCTAGGGGCACAAACCAAACAACCAGTGAAAAAAGGATTAGAAACCCTGTCATATTTAACTGCAAAGCCATATTCCTTCCTTATACCATGCTACCTCTTACAACAATTATTTGCAAATCTCCCTCCCTGGAGAAGACTGTCAAATACTTTAAGAGTGAGAGACAATTTTTTATCAGTTTCTTTTTTTTAATAGAATTTTTAAAACCTAAGGGCAAATAGAATTCTCTTTTGAAACAGTGCTGTTTAAATAAAACATGGAGTGTATGAATTTTCATTTAACTTTATGATTTATAATTTCTAAATAAATTTCTGCAAACAATCCTCATCACCTAGCATTAAAAAGTATAAAAATATTTTTCTGAAGTCTTTGGAAATGCATCATATGGAAGAATCTCTCAAGTTCTGGGCTTTTCAGAAATGTTCCATAATAGTATGACAACTAACTTCAAGTAAGTTACTACGATGAACTAACTTCACATAAAACTGGAAAATACTAGATTAACATCAATTTTTTATGTTCTATTTAAAATTAACAGTTTAAGTAGTTTTAACCATCAAATATCCAAAACTGGATATAAAATTAATGTTTGTTCATTTCCTGACCACCATCTCCACCCATCCCTCCACACTCCCCAAAATAAAAGTCTGTTCCTGGACTATTCTGACCTCCTTGAAGAACAAACACATAATAAGCAGTAATATATTTTACCAAATCACTCTGGAGTATATCTGACAGAAATCTGCTTGTATTAACATGCCTGAACTCTGACTTCTCTAAACTACACTCACTACAAAACTAAAACATTTTTGTGTAACTAACTAGAGACAAAGAGGAGGAAGAGGGAAGGTAAGTATCACAACGCACAGCCTGAAAGAACCATTAAACATAAATAAACATGTCACTTTCCTGAGTGACTGCAGAGAAGGGGAAAGAGAGCCTGCTTTTGGAGCAGACTACTGACTAATAAAAGATCAAAGATCTATACCTCACAGTGCTATAAATAAAAATGTATTTTTTCTTGAGACCCTTTGCGGTGAGAAATAAAGTGTGCACAGTAAATGTAATTGCTCAGGAAAGCTGCAGCCCATTGTGCTCCTGCAGCTGACTATAAAACGTCTTCCTATTCTGTTTCATCAACTGCTGTACCAGGCAGCCTGGGCGCCTACCGATCACTGTGGCCATCTGGCTTGTGTCAAAGCTAGCACACAGGAAGAAAGGCAGTGATGTCACCCTGCAGGTCAGGCAAAGAACAAAGATGCATTCTACAATTAAGAGCTAAGGCCACAAACACTGGGGCTCCACCATGATATGAGTGAGTAATTTAATGTTTGCTTTGCATTGCCTTTTTTTCTACCCAAATAGTCAGAGCTCCATCTAGTGGCTAATCCGTTTTGCCCAGTTTTGAAGTGCTTACTTCCTTATGAATCATTTTATTTTTTAAATATTTCATTCATTTTTAGAGTTGACACAGTGCTACATGAGTATCCACAAAGTAGAGAAAATAAAGTGGTCACTTTTAAAGTGATCTTTTTTTTGTACTGAAAATGCAAAAAATATCTGTCACAGTGTTCTTCATTTTCAATTCTACAAATAATGCATTTCATAGGTTAGGCTTTTATACAACCTTCATTATTATAACACTCACAGGGATATTAGAAAAAGCACCTAAGCTCACAAAATGTATGTAAAGTATCATTACTTACATACTCCCTGAATATATGTAGCTGAGATGTAAAGTGAAAAGCTGTTCTAGACAATGTATACACACATCTGGATGCCCTGCTAAAACAAACCCTAACTCTTATATTTCCACACAATATAAGGATCATAGTTAATGTGGTTCTAACATGTGACATTAGTATTAACTTTTCAAAACATTCTTATCCTGCATTGTTTTAACAAAATGTGTGTGTGTGTGTGTGTGTGTGTGTGTTGTAGTAGTAGTAGTAGTACTGGGGATTGGACCCAAGACCTTCCCACTGAACTATATTCCAGGGTCACTTGCATTTTTATATCTTTTTTTTTTTTTTTTTTTTTTTTTTTTTTTTTTTTTTTTTTTTTTTTTTTTTTTTTTTTTTTTTTTTTTTTTTTTTTTTTTT
>PVIC010017318.1:0-32889 GCA_004025085.1 Thryonomys swinderianus | reverse complement strand
TTTTTTTTTTTGCTTTTTTTTGGAGACAGGGTCTCGCTTTGTAGTTCAGGCTGGCCCTGAGCTCACTATGGTGCCCAGGCAAGCCGCCGCGAACTCAGCAATCCTCCTGTCTCTGCCTCCCGAGTGCTGGGATTACAGGCGTGAGCCACCACGCCCAGCATTATATGTGGTAACCGGGGATCGAACTCAGGTCCTTGCGTTTGCAAGGCAGGCACCGGAACCACTGAGCTAACCCTCCGGCCCCCAGCCATCTTTTTTAATCAGTCCTTCAGGAGCTCTGTGGTGGTCCAGATCTGGGGACCACCTGTAAAGAGAAACAGCCTTTGCATCTGTCTGGCACCTCTGTCCTCAGAGGGATGAGTGTGGGTGCATGCTGGGCTCTCCTGTTCCCAGCCGAGGCCTCAGACCTGGAGGGGCAGGGCCTTCAGGCTCTGATGGATTTGCCCTGCCCAGCTCTCAGCCCCACAGGCTGGATGCAGGGGTGGACACAGGGCACCTGGCCAGCAATGCTTTGGTAGGCAGCCACGCTGTGTTCCCCAGCCGAGAGACAGCTGTGCCCTCATCTCTACCTGTCTTATGTCAGAGCCTCATACACTTCTTTCTAGGGGGTGATGCCTCAGTGACTGACATCTTCTGGGCAGATGGGGAAGATGGGGTGTCCTTCATACACCCCAGCAGTGAGCTCTACCTGCAGCCACTGGCAGGTATGAGCCCCACCTCTCCTCCCAGTTTGGCCAACCCTTCTTGTGCCTGTGCCACTGTCTGCTCCCATGACAATCACCACGTGTTGTCACTACATAGTTCCTACAAAACACAGGAACATTTGGAAAGGCTTTCTGCGGGGATACCAGTGTGGGGCATTCGGGGTGCCTGTCAGTGTCCTCTTAATACAGAGTCTCTTCAAGTACTTGGGGCTCAGTAGCTCCAAAAGAGTGATGTCCAGACACAATTCCCCAGGCTCTGGCCATCCTGTGTCCCTGGTGCTGCTTGCCCCAAACTGAGCTAGGGTTAACCATGTAGCTGGGAAAGACATGTATGTCCTGTACCCCATCCCTACTGCCTGTGCCCCATGTCCCACCTCTACTCAGTCACAGAGAGCCATGGAGAAGTGGAGATCCGGAGGCACCCCAACTGCAGCCACTGCCCTTCAAAGGACTGCCAGTGGCAGGCAGGGCTCCAGCAGGCTGCATGTGTGTGCCCAGAGGGCATGGAGCTAGCTGTGGATGATTCCACTTGCACAGGTATGTCTTACCTTTGCCCAGGCCCTGACCCCTGGGTCACAGGCTGGGAGGAGGCTGCTGTGTGCAGACACTGTTGGATGACGGGCAGGGCTTGGAGATGCCATGGTGGTGCACACACCCTGCCAGGAGCAGGCGGGCTCAGTGGGAGGTGAGATGGGTATTCAGATGGAGATGTATAGATCCGCACCTAAAAATGGCAGTTGCCATGGGAAATATCAAGTGTTTGGGGCTCTTGGGAGGAAGATGTTGATTTTATCCAGCATAATTGAGGCTGGCATCCTGGTGTAACTGAGCTGAGTCTCCAGAGCTGTTAAGACTGGAGGGAAGAGGGAAGCTGGGTTCTGGGGGTTCCTCTCTCTCCTTCAGACCTGCCCAGGACCCCAAGCCTTCTAGTTCTGATGGTGGCTGTGATAGCAGCCTTGACCCTGAGCCTCCTAATGGTTTGTGGGGTCCTGATCCTAGGTATGGAGCCTCTGACAGGCATGGTAATTCATGACTACTCTTTCTCCCCTAGCTGTGGGGGTTCCTGCGGGGCCCCAGGGGAGGTGTGGTGGGCTCCCGGTGGCCACACAGATCTGGCGGATGCCTCCCAGCTTCTAAGTGTGGGAGCAGCCAGCTGGGAGGCCTGGGAAAACATTGCACTGAACGGGACACCTGGGACATGGGGCCAGGGCAGCCTGGTGGACAGAAAAGGTGAGCTTTTGTTCTTCCCATGCCCAGTGAGCCAGAAGCGGCTGGGCCTATGTGGGCCAAGGCTGCCGGACCCTGAGCTTGAGCTGAGCAAGCTTCGAACCTCCATCCTCAGGACAGCCCCCAACTCCTATTACTGCCAGGTGGGGCTTGGCCTGGCCCAGTCCTGGCCTTTTGGGCTTCCCGAGGTTGCCCCAGCCAATGTCACTCTGCTCAGGTGAGTCCCCCGCCTCTTCTGAGAACCTAAGCACCCCAAATGCCCACTGCATTTGTCTCCTGCACTCTGGGGCCCAGTGTGAGGGAGAGGGCTGGACACGTGTGAAGGAAGCAACTTATTTGGGGTCAGTTCTCTGGTCCGATTCTAGAATGGTGGAGACCCTGGAATATGACTTTTTCTAGAGCCCCAGAGCGGTCTCCCTCCCAGTACCTAGAACAGCCCAAGGGGTGGCCCTCCCCACCCTGCTTTTGCCCTGGCTTTGAGGTTGTCACCCCCCCCCTTAGGGTTGGCTGGGCACACACGAGACAAAGCAGAGGACGGGACCTAACCCACTCCCACCCTGTCTTCCTGCAGTGCACTGGGCCATGGTGCCTTCGGGGAGGTGTACCAGGGACTGGTAACTGGCCTTCCTGGGGAGCCCAGCCCCCTGCGGGTGGCTGTCAAGGTGAGGGGAGGTGGAGGCTGAGTACTTCCTACTACCAAGGATGAGGAGTGGTCCCCAGAGCAAGGGTTAATGGCCCTTCCCCCAGTGTCCATGGCACTCAGGTCACTGCACTTCCCCCCAGGCCTTGCGGAAGCTCTGCTCTCCTCGGGAGGAGCTGGACTTCCTCATGGAAGTGCACATCATCAGGTGGGCCTGGGATGGCCACAGGGATGGCTTCTCCCTGGGCTGAGAGGGCCTCTGAGGTGTGAGGAGTCCTAAACCTGCTCATCTGCTATCCCCACTCACCCAGCAAGCTCTGCCACCAGAACATTGTGCGCTGCGTGGGGCTCAGCTTCCGGGAGGTGCCTCGCCTCATTCTGCTAGAGCTGATGTCTGGAGGGGACATGAGGACCTTCCTCACAGACAGCCGGCCTCATCTGGTGAGCCCCTTTCCCAGCCCCCAGGCCTCCCAACACCAGAGATCTGTTTGAGTCAGCATCCCAAGAACAGCCTGACTGCCTTGCTCGGTCTGACCTAGGGCAAGCCATCGCCTCTGGCCATGCAGGACCTGCTGCAGCTGGCCCAGGACATAGCCCACGGCTGCCACTACCTGGAGGAGAATCACTTCATCCACAGGTTGGGAGCCGACTCGCTCTGTGCCTTACTTTCAAGGAGATGTGCCAGGAAGGGCCAGAGCTTCTGAGTTCTGGCAGTGCTTTCTGTGCCTCATTCTGCAGGGACATTGCTGCCCGGAACTGCCTGCTGAGCTGCACTGGCCCTGGCCGAGTGGCCAAGATTGGGGACTTCGGGATGGCAAGAGAGATCTACTGGTGTGGCCTGGGGAGGTGGGAGGCTGGGCTCTGGGGTTACCAGAACCTCAAGGTATTTGAACTTGAATGGTTGTGCTACTCCCACCTGCAGGGACAGTTATTACCACAGGGGTGGCCCCGCCTTCCTTCCGGTCAAGTGGATGCCTCCTGAGGCCCTTCTGGAGGGTGTCTTCACATCCAAGACAGACTCCTGGTAACAACACTCCCTCCCTGTTTGGTCCCTGCCCCACGCTCATCCAACCTCCTCTGAGGGAAGGGAAGGCCGCACAGCCCGGATAGGCTTCCCTTTCCCTCCCTGTGATGCAGGTCTTTTGGGGTGCTGCTGTGGGAGATCTTCTCACTGGGCTGTGTGCCCTACCCTGGGCGCACCAACCTGGAGGTCCTGGACTTCGTCACGTCAGGGAGTCGGATGGGTCCCCCTCAGGGCTGTCCAGGACCAGTGTGAGTTTCAGGAGTTGCCGGGGAAGGGAGCCCTCACCCGTGGCTGAACCCAACTCCTGCCTCTCCCCAGGTACCGCATCATGACCCAGTGCTGGCAGCATCAGCCTGAGCTCCGCCCCGACTTTGCCAGCATCTTGCAGCTCCTTCATTTCTGCACACAGGTGTGCCTACCTCTCTTGCCTGGCCCACCTCTCCCCTTGGCCCTTCCTTGTGGGACTGGAAGAAAGGCATAAAATAACCTTGGCCCCTTGTCCCCAACTCTCCCATCACAGGACCCAGATGTGCTGAATTCACCCCTGGCAACAACACTGGGGCCCACTCTGGAGGAAGGGCCTTCTGGGCCAGGGAATAGGTCTTTGGAGGATCCTGGATCCCCACAACCCCTGGCCCAGAGTCCAAAGATCCTGAAGAGCTGGGGAGAAAGCCGTCTTGGCCACTGGCTGTCCTCTGGCCTCAGGCCCCTCACAACTAGAGGCCTCCAACTTCAGAACCTTTGGAACCCCACCTGTGGTTCCTAGACCCCCAAAGTGCTGGCACTGATCTTAGCCAAGGCTCCTCCTACACTCCTCCCTGGCCTCCCTGTGGCTTGTTATTCCAGCAGTTCTGTCCCCTGCAGCCTGAGGCAGGCCCGAGCCTATCTCAGGGCAGCCCTGGCTCCACACACTTTCCATGCTGGAAACTGTATGGGGATCCGCAGGGAATCCTGGACTCCTCTCTCCCCAAAACCCTGCGGATGTTCTAATAAAAGCTCTTCTCTCATCTGAGTGGATGTGAGAGTCCAGAACTGGAGAAGATGGGACAGGAGCAGGAGGGAAATGAGGCCCAATTCACAGAAGCCGGGTCTTTTCATTTTATTGAGAAGGGAGCCTGTGGCAATGTGGGAAGTCTACCCTGTAGGCCCAGACTTGGGAATGCAATTCTTTAGTTGGCTGCTCTGGAGAGGTGCAGGATCCCTCAGAAGAGCCGGGCTGAGGCAGAAGGCCACTGTATTTTCCTCTAAATTAGTGTCATCCAGCTCTGGAAATGTGGGGCTCGCGTGGGGCCGACTTCTTGTGTCAGCAGTGCAGCCCCTTCGTGGTTGGCACCTGGCCCTGCGGGACCAAGAACTCCCCGCCCAGCGGGTTCGATCCTGCTGGCATGCACCGCGGGGTCATGGCCACAGGTCCACACCTCTGACTGTCAGGCCCAAGGGAAGATGCCGGCCTCATCTCTCTGCCAGGCTCGCCAGGATGCCAATGAGATTGTCCAGCCCTAGCAGATAGCCGTCCTCGCGGTTGCCCTCCTCCCAGGGCCGCCGGTGGTCCAGGATCTGGCCATCTGGGAGGGGCGTGGTCTTGCCGAAGTCGATGAGCCACACGCCTGCGCGATGGCAGTGATCGTGCACGAAGAGGAGCGAGCTGCCGATCACCTGCGAGCCCCGCAGTCAGCCGGGCCTCTTACCTCCTGAGGGGCCCACAGCCCACACACAGCCTGCACCTTGCACCCACCGAGTCTCCGGGCCTCTTACCTCGTGCCTCCTGAAGAACTCAGAGACCTCCAGGGTGTCCCGAATCTGCTGTAGGCGGTTCAGATACCTTCTCTGGACAGGGCAGAGTGGGCAGTTACCTCCTGATGAAGAGGCTGCCAGGCACTTTCAGCTTGGTGGGTTCGGGTGTGAGGAATATGGGTCTCTCAGAGGGAAGGGACGCAAAGGAGTTTGGACACACCAGATAAGCGCTGCAGAGGGCCACGGGTGAGGGTGTGGGGCAGAGTGGAGGGCTGGGGTCAGGTGCCGCGGGCTGGAGGCCAGGCTCTCACCAGCACTTCCGCATCTCCTTGCACAAAGTCCTCGAAGACGCGGGTCACCTGCTCCCGGCTTCTTGTGGTCTTGAAGTCCGTGCTGCAGGAGCCATCAGCCCTCTGAGGAGGGAGGCAGGGCTGTCAGGCCGGGGCGCCATCGACTGGAGGCTGAGCCTGAGACCACACGGAGTTGAGGCCTGTGGCCGGGCCACCCTGATGCCCACCTTGATGCCCTCAATGCGGAAGCCCAGCGTGGTGCTGGAGCTGATGCCCTCCCGCCACTGCATGTAGCGCGGCTTGGTGACGGCGCGCTGAGCGTGCTCCTCCTCGGTGGGTGCTGCGGGGTCCACCGCCAGCATCTTCTTATACATGTCTTTGCGCAGTTTGGGCCGCTCCCGGGCCTTGGTCAGCTCCTCCTCCAGGTAGGTTCTGTGGGCGGGCGGGGTGTGAGCACGGGTACCGCCCGCCCGCTCCGGGGCGCCCACCCCCCGGCCAGCACCTGACGCCCATCTTGCAGTCCAGCACGCAGGGTCCGTCGAAGCCGTCCAGGAGGTCCTGCAGCTGCAGGTAGCTCTCGCCGTCGCGCTCCACCACGCCGTGGAAGGCGGGCACGCAGCCGCGCAGCGCGTCCCCCATCAGCCGGCCCAGGCAGGAGCGCTCGGGCTCCGAGCTGCGCTTCAGGATCAGCCCGCTTGTGCCCGCCGCCTTGAAGCTCCCTGCGAGGGCACCGTCAGCAAGACGCTCCGCGCCCGCCCGCCGCCCGCTGCCCGCCGCCCTGGCTCACCCGTGTGCCCTGCCAGCTGCACCCAGGAGTAGCGCTTCCGGAACGGGCTCATGACCGGCAGATTCACCATGGTGCGGATCTTCTGCCAGTGGCTTTTCTGAAAGCAACGTGCCCCAGTCTGTACAGGGAGCATTCCGGGACGCAATGCTTCTGCCCGACTGAGGAAGCGGCAGGGCCTCAGGGACGGTGACCAGCCCTGATTCACTGCGGCAAGCTCGATTCGCACCAGCTCCACCATGAGAAACTTCCTGTCCTGCCAGACTTGTGTGACACCCAAATCACCTCATGGTCCCCTCCCCTATCACTGAACAACGACTCTCACACTGAGCTAAATTCCCATTCTTTCATTCAGGGTTTTTTTTAGACAGGATCTGGCTTTGTGGTTCAGGCTGGCCCTGAGCTCACTATGTAGCCCAGGCAAGCCTCGAGCTCAGCAATCCTCCTGCCTCTGCCTCCTGAGTGCTGGGATTACAGGTGTGAGCCACCATGCCTGGCATCTTACATTCAGTTTTTGAGACACCATTTCACTATGTAGCTCAGAGTGGCTTTAAACTAAAGCAACCCCTCTGCCTCAGCCTCCCAAGTGCTGGGATTACAGGTGCACACCAGTATGGCCAGCTCCCCAGCCTTTATTCTTTTTTTTTGAGACAGGGTCTCACTTTGTCGTTCAGGCTGGCTCTGAGCTCACTATGTAGTCCAGGCAAGCCTCGAACTCAGCAATCCTCCTGCCTCTGCCTCCCGAATGCTGGGATGACAGGTGTGAGCCACCACCGCCAGCACTGTGGTATGTAGTATTGATGGCTGGTGGGCGTGAGTATCCATGCCCAGCATTGTATGTGGTTACTGGGGATCGAACTCAGGACCTTGCGCTTGCGAGGCAGGTGCTGGAATCACTGAGCTAATCCTCCGGCCCCCCCAGCCTTATTCTTTTAAAATAGTCTCACTGAACCCAGGCTGGGCTGGAGAGTTTGATCCTCCTGCCTCAGGTTCCCAGAGTGCTGGGATGACAGCCCACCACACTTTGTCTGTTGTTTCCTTTTCTGAGACAGAACCTTACCATATAATCCAGGCTGATCTTGAACTTGCTCTGTAGCCCAGGCTGGCCTGACATTGAGACCTTCCTGCCTTAGCATCCTCAGTGCTGGGATTACAGGTGTGTGCAACTGCACTCACCCAATGGTGATTTTTCTTTTTTTTCTTTTTCTTTTTGCATTACTGGGGATCAAATTCTGGCCCTTGTGTGTCCAAGGTTGGTGCAGTACCACTTGAGCTAAATGCCCAGCCCCTCCAGTGGTGATTTTTTTTAAACTGAATTCTTTATTGGTACATTTTACAAACAGCTCACAATCACGCACAACATTGGGGACCAATGGTGATTTTTTTTTTTTTTTTGAGACAGGGTCTCACATTGTAGTTCAGGCTGGCCCTGAGCTCACTATGTAGCCCAGGCAAGCCTCAAACTCAGCAATCCTCCTGCCTCTGCTTCCCAAATGCTGGGATTACAGGCCTGAGCCACCACACCCGGCACCAATGGTGATTTTTAATAGGGATTTTCAGAACTACTGCCAGGAAATTCTGGATAGGTCTAAATTGGGGGCAAAAATTTGTACATAATGGGAGAGTGGCCAGGCATGGTGGCACACACCTGTAATCTTATCACTTGGAGACTGAGACAAGAGGATCAGTATGAGTTTGGGGCCCCCTGTGCTACATAGTGAGTACAAGGCCAGCATGACCTTCATAGTAAGACACTATGAATCTTTCATACACATATAAAACTGGGAGGGTCGGCGCCTGCCTAGCAAGTTCAAGGTCCTGAGTTTGATCACTGGTAACTACATACAACAATACCAGGTGTGATGACTCACTCCCACCAGCAATCAGTACCACACACCACAGTGCCAGATATGGTGGCTCACACCTATAATCCCAGCACTTGGGAGGCAGAGGCTGGAGGATTGCTGAGCTCGAGGTTTGCCTGGGCTACATAGTGAGCTCAGGGCAAGCCTGAACTACAAAGTGAGACCCAGTCTCAAAATAAATAAATACCCTAAAAAAAATGTGTAAATAGGCACACTTTCTGAGAGTACTGGTGATTGACACTTGGCTCCCCAATCTTACTCCTTAGCATGAAGCAGATGCTAGACAAATCTAGACCACTGATCTATTCATCTAGGAAAGAGGGGGCAAACCTATGGCATGCATGCTGCAGCAGCCACACAGAGCCTTCTGTTGGCACATAAGCCAAGTTGCACTGGGCACCCAGCAGCCAGATATTCAGGTTTAATTGTAGTACTGGCCCTTTGCAATAAATGAGTGGGTTTTGAGCTGCAGCTTGAGCACTGTCTAAAAGGCCACTGACTCAGAACCTCAGTTCCTCTCTTTTAGGAAACACAGAATCAACCCTTGCCTAGGCTCACAGTAGAAATGCCAACCTGGTAGGGAGTGCAGAAAAAATGGCTTTGAGCCTGTAATCTTATCACTCTGGGAGGCTGAGGCAGGAGGATCACCAGGTCAAATTCTGGCCCAGTCTTAAAATAAAAATACAAGAGAAAGCTTGGCAGGAAGGCCCTTAGTTCAACCCCCAGTACACAAAGACGAGGGACAAATACCCTGGGACTCCAGTGTGGTCAGGGTGTGTGTCAGTTTGGCTTGGCTCTGGGGTCATGTGGGTCATGGGGGTGTGCCCTTGGGCCCGTTACCCCTTCCTCTTTGGCCCTCTTCCGCCTTTGCTTCCCTGCCCCTGCCCTGGGCTAAGCGGCTTTGGTCTGCCACAGCCTCCCACCATGCTGTCTTCACCACTGAGCCATGTGGCCTCTCTCCGCCTAAACTGTGGGTACCGTGTCCTGTGCTTCAGCAGTGACAAGGCTGACTTGGCGACATGGCTCCCCAGACCCTCAAGCTGCCCATGGTTCTATGTGCCTCACTAGTTGGCAAAGCCCAAGTCACTCTTTGTTCTGGTCTGAGCCCAGGAAGCTGAAACCTGAAAACAGGGTACAAAGCGGAGGCACCTTGTCCCACTGTAGGGAATGGTGACTGGGTCCCTTCTTCCTGGTGACCACTGCTTTGGCCTCCAAAGGATCCTGAAAACCTCTTACTCTCTGGCCACCTCACTTAGCAGCCCAAGCCCAGGTCCCGTCTGCCTCGCAAAGACTGGGCTTCCTTCTGTCACTATCTGCTGCCTCCCCTGAGGGGTAGTGGTCTCGCAGAGCTAGTCTGCCTGTGTCCTCACAGGACTGAAGCCAGGACCAGCCACAGGGCTTCCAGGCGGGAGAGGGAGGACTCCGAAGGCCAGAGAAGGGGGCAAAGGCCTTTCTGCAGGAAGTTGGGAACTAGCAGGGCTCAGTACTGGCTGTACCGCTCGGTAGTGAGGGAACCCGAGTGCACCACCATCTGTGTGACATCTTCCCTTGGGACACGGTGGCTGCCTTGCCCTGTGCCCAGCCTGCAGGCACCTTCTTGCCTTTGCTCAGCCAGCACAGCAAACACATCCCTACCTAGGTCCCCACACGTGCGCCAGGGTGGGATCACGTGACCAGTCCCGGGATCTGGGGGTGTAGCCGGCAGCAGCCCACTAAATGTATGACATCTCTTTCAAAACTCCCTTTTTTAATCTTTAAATACACACAAGGTTTGCATTGATGCATAATAAATTTGAGCTTTATTATAAAACTCCCCACCTCCAAATCTTCAAGTAAAATTCCAGGACAGTGATTTGCACACCACGCATCAGCTACAGCACCATCCATGGTCTCCTCTCCAGGCCTTTGAGGGCTGTAGTGAGGGTGCCCAGGCACGGCAAAGTGGGGGTATGGCTCACCCCTTTGGATGGGGGGAAATCAAGGCCCAGGGCCTTAGCAGCCACTCACCCCTGGCCTACAGATCCCCAGGCTCTGGAAGAAGCTCCCAGAAGCACTGTGCCTTCCTTGGGATCTGAGTGCCCAAGCGGCTCCCACAGTCTACGCCACCCTCGGTCACATGGGGTGACCGACCATGAGTGCTGCATGGACAGAGGTGGGCAGCTGGTGCCATGAACCTGAGCTCTGTGCAGCAGGGCAGCCTCCCAACTGTGGGAACAGGCTTAGAGGAGCAGCAGGCAGCTCGGGGCTGGCACTGACCTAGTGCTGTAGGACACAAGTTCTTTAGTTTCCCTGGCAGAAGGGAAGCAGCTCTGGGATAGCACAGCAAGGTGACTGCACCAACCTTCCTTCCTTGTAGGGTTTCGGGGAAGCAGTGAAGGTGCTAATGTTGACACAGGCCAGGTCAGGGGGCTCCAGGGAATTGGTGCACTCAGCTGCTGTGGGAACAGTGTCACCTAGCTCCCTTCACCCCCTGACCTGGCTGTGTCCCCACATGAGCCCAAAGCACCAGGAAGTAAAGGGCTCCCTATCCAGCCCCTCGGCGGAGTCCAACCAGCCAACTTCTGAGCTTGCTTTATTCTTCTTGGTTTGGGGCATTAAAGCCTAGCCCTCCCTCTTTTGCTTTCCAGACAGGGTCTCACTTTGTAGTTCAGGCTCGCCCTGAGCTCATTATGTAGCCCAGACAAGCCTCAAACTCAGCAATCCTCCTGCCTCTGCCTCCTGAGTGCTGGGATTACAGGTGTGAGCCACCATGCCCGGCATTGTGGTATGTCGTACTGATTGCTGGTGTGCATGAGTCACCATGCCCGGTATACATGTATGTGGTTACCAGAATCAAACCAGGACCTTGCATTCCCCAGGCAGGTGCCAGAACCACTCAGCTAAATCTCTGGCCCTCTTTTTTTTTTTTTGCTTTTTGGAGACAGGGTCTTGCTTTGTAGTTCAGGCTGGCCCTGAGCTCACTATGGTGCCCAGGCAAGCCGCCGCGAACTCAGCAATCCTCCCGTCTCTGCCTCCCAAGTGCTGGGATTACAGGCGTGAGCCACCACGCCCAGCATTATATGTGGTAACTGGGATCGAACTCAGGTCCTTACGCTTGCGAGGCAGGCGCCGGAACCACTGAGCTAACCCTCCGGCCCATCTGGCCCTCTTTTTTTGACACAGGGTCTCAATAATCAGTAGATTGCCCAGGTTGGACTTGTACTTGAAATCCTCCTGCCTCAGCCTTCTAGAGTGCTGGATTACAGACAGGTACCACCAAACCCAGCTTCCTAAGCTTGCTTGCTTCCTCCCTTCCTCCCTTCCTCCCTTCCTCTCTTCCTTCCCTCCCTCCTCTCTCTCCGTGTCCCTCCCCTCTTTATCTGTCTCTGTCTCTCTCTCAGCCCCTTGTGCTTCCAAGCTTTCTTTCTTATGACAGGACTCCCTTGCCAATAATTGTCAAGGTAGAAGGAACGCTAAAGATGATGGGATTCAACTGGCTGTCACCACCTTCCAGCTCAGAGAGTTGCCTCCCCTAGGGAACAGGATACCTTCACAAGGGAACCAAGCCACAAAGGCTCCTGAGAATACTGGGGAGTGAGTGGGTGCGGATTCTGGTTCATGGACAACAGCAGGGACAATATCTTTCAGCAACTGAGATTTACTACATGGGCTTCGGAAAGCCGATTTTTGGTATTATAGAGTGCAATCTAGTGCCAAGGAGGCTGAATCCTCATCCTTTGTCCCATTGTCTCTCCACTGAGATGCCACCTGATCATCGTGGAGCTAAAGTCTGGGGTACTGTGAGGCCTCTGATGATCCCCGGGCGGAGCAGGAGGACACATCTCTGGGCAGCCTCTGCCCAGAGCAGGCCATCTTCTGTCTCTGGGACTCACCCTGTGCCCAAGCTCCAGCCTGTGTTTCACCAGCCAGTGTGCCAGCCCCGCACCCTCCTCATGTTCCACTTGTCCTATGGAACCAGCACTCCCGGTGGTGGTGCAATCAATTTAAATTTATAAAATGATTTGCACCAAGGTATAAGTGACCCACGACTTTACTTTCCCATGGGCATTTGCTTTTTAAAAAGGGAGTCTGTTAACCTAAATTCTGCTCTATAATTAGTGCCAAGGGAGGTGTGGGGCTTCTGAGTACAGGAGGGGCCAGCATCCAGGTCTCTTTACCTCTTCTGGAGTGAATGCTGGAAGGAGAGAGGCCAATGACCAAGAGCCAGCACACCCTCTTCTGCTAGAGCCCTCCACAACTTCAAGGCCCACACCACCTTGGGGGCAGCCCTCCAGCCCTTGCCTTGGACTGTCGGGATTCCCCTGTCCCTACTTCTCCCTCCACCAGAAGAAAGGCTGCTGGAGGGAGCAAGGCTGTTCAGTCCACTTGCCCTGCTGCAGTAGGCTCCTGGGGGAGGGGAGGCTGTAGCTGCTCAGCAGAAGTAGGCAGAGCCTGGCCTGCCAAGGGCTGTCCCAGCTGGGATGGAAGGCCCTGGCCAGCTGGAGCTAAAAGTGCATCCTTGCACTCAGGAGGCAGAGACAGGAGGATTGCTGAGTTCGCGGCGGCTTGCCTGGGCTACATAGTGAGCTCAGGGCCAGCCTGAACTACAAAGCCAGACCCTGTCTCAAAAAAAAAAAAAAAAAAAAAAAAAGTGCATCCTTTCCAGCCGGAAGTGTCTGCTTCCAGCCTGGGGAAGCCCTAAGGGCGGCCTGGGCTGCCACTGCTGGACGGCCCAGCTGGAGCACAAAGTCCGCTGGAGGTCCTTCCACTCGGACTCAGGCAGCCTCTGTCAACAGCTCCGGGCTTATCTGCGCCAAGGTGCCTGTTTGCCTTCGGGGAGGCCCCAGCAGCAAACTGGGGGTTGGGAAGGCCTGCAAGATGCAGCCATGGCCTGGAAAGGCGCTCAGCAGTCATCTGCCCTGGCTTCTGGGGCCCGAGGGTCAGGTGGAGAGGCCGACTCACGGCCCCAGGGCACAGAGGACTCCAGGGGAGTCCAGGCCCCAGGGCGGCCGCCTGGACAGCATGCTCGCGTGGGCGGTGGGGCCTTCTAGCTCCGCTGCTCTCCGCCGCCGCCTCTCAGGTGTCAGAGACCTGAGCGAGGGCGCAGCGGAGGAGGGTGGGAGGGTCCTCTCCAGGCTCCACCTCCCACTGCCGGGGAACTCTGCCGGCAAAGGCTCCGCAGGCGGAGTGGCCTCAGAGGGACAGGGCGAGCTCGGGACGCAGAGGGGGCCGGGCTGCGTCCTGCGCTGAGAGCGTGGGTGCCACCAAGCCCACTGGCTCTAGGAGACAGGGAACTACTGCGAGTGATCACATGGCCTCCCGCACCTGCTTCAAGGGGCCCAGCCGCGGACCGGTCGCAAGGCCCAGGCGTGCTGCAGCACCTGCCCCCGCGGTGTCCCGCTTGGTCGCCGCCCCGGTCTTCTGGGCAGGCCTGGGAGAGCGGAGGCCCTTGGCACCCAGGGACTCCCTGCTCCAAAGACATTTGCTTAATGTGGATCTAAGCAACTCCAAACTGACCGTAGGCAGTTAATGTATTTAGCCCTGATTAGACAGGTGTGATGGCGCACCTGTAACATCAGCACCTCTGGGAGGCTGAGGTAAGATCTCAAATTTAAACCCAGCGCTAGCAATTCAGCTAGAACCTATCTCAAAATTATAAGTAAAAAACGGGGCTGGGATGTCTGGAGCCAACTCTTAGTTACCATAAAGAAAATGATGGGGTACCAGAGAGCTGTCCCAAAGGTGCACACCCCAAAGAGGCACACTGACGGTGACCTCACCGCACCCTAACCTGTAACACTGTTTCCAACTTGACCCGGAACATCTAGGTTCCGCGAGGCAGCAGTTAGCCAGCTGTCCTGGCCCCTTCAGGAAAGGCAGGCGGGCTGCCCGGGCACCCCGTGGGCTGTACCCGCTCCCGGCAGCCCGCACCCTCCCTCCCGCGTCCACGCCTCCCGCGGGGGCCGCAGCAGACGGCAGCGGCTCCACTCCCACTCAGGAGAGGGAAACCGTGGCAACGGCGGGGGTGGGGCCGGGCGCCGCGCGGGGGAGGGAGCTCGTGCGCCAGAGCCGCGGAGGTCCGCGCCGGGTCCCGACTCCCAGCCCCGGGCACCGCGGCCGCGGCCGAGGGCAGAGGGCAGCCTGGCACCTCCGCGCGACCCGAAGGTTCCTACTGCGCGCCCCGCGCCCCGCCCGGCCGTACCTGGCCCGCGTCCTCGCCGGCTTCCAGCTGCACGTTGCCGCGGCTGCGGCTCTCACTGTCGCTCAGCAGGTCGTCCTCCGAGTCCTCGAGCAGCGACGAGGAGCCGGTGGAAGACAGCGACGAGGTGGAGAGGCGGCGCGGCTGCTGCAGGTGCGCGCCCGCGGCTGGGAGCCAGCGCCCCTCCGGCTCGGGCGGCCCGGGGCTGGCCGGGGGCGCGTCCGGCTCCTCGGCCGTCACAGTCAGCTGTGGGATCGCCGGCGCCGGGGCGGCCCGCGGAAGCCCGTTGGGGACCTGGCCCCCGCGCTGCTTAGCTCCGCGGGCCCGGGGCTGCCCGGCGGCGGCGGCGGCGGCAACCGCGGCGCAGCGCGCCTCGAAGAGCAAGCGCAGCTCCCCGACGCTCCGGCGCGGCGCCCGCTCCAGCCCCGGGCTGCAGGGCCCCGCGCGACCCGGCCGCGCCATGCCCGTCGGGCCCCCGGGCAGGGTCATCCCCGCGCTGAGCGCACCGAGCCACGGCCGCGGCGCGGCGGGGACTGGAGACCGCGGCGCCCGCCCAAGCCTGCCCGGGGCGGAGCCTCCGCCGGCCCCACCCCGCCGCGCCCGCCTCTCCTTTCGCTTTCCGCGTGCTCCGCTGGGCTGGCGGGGAGGCCTCCGGTCGCGCTGCCCGAGTCTGGGACGGGGGCTCAACTCTGCGCCGGCCTGGGAAAGACGCTGCCAGGAAGGAGCTGCTCCGGCTTCATCCCGGCGCCTCGGGCTCCTCGGTCCAGTCCATCCTGGGCAGAGTCTCAAGTCTCAACAAAGTTCAAGGCAATCAGCCTCCGAAAGAGGCCCCGACACAGAGTTTGCGCCGGATCGGAGACCGGGTCGGGCAGAGGCTGCAGCCCCTCACCTTTCCTGGCGGGCGGGGAACTAGGTCCGGAGGCGGAGCCCGAATTCCGCCAAGCTTCCCCCAGTCCGGGCTGCTGGCCGACCGCAGGGGACCCCTCCTCCTCGCCTCGCCCTTCGGAGTTCGGCGGCTCAAGTCTTGTGGCTCCGCGCAACTTTTACCTCTTTGACCTGCTAATCTCCTTCAGGGCTTGTGTCCACCTCACTAGATGCAGTAAGAATAAAGGTGTGTGGGCCGGAGATTTAGCTCAGTGGTTCCAGCGCCTGCCTCGCAAGCGCAAGGTCCTGAGTTCGATCCCGGTAACCACATACAATGCTGGGCGTGGTGACTCACGCCTGTCATCCCAGCACTCGGGAGGCAGAGACAGGAGGATTGCTGAGTTCGAGGCTTACCTGGGCTACATAGTGAGTTCAGTGGGGCCAGCCTGAACTACAAAGCGAGACCCTGTCTCAGAAAAATAATAATAAAGGTGTGAGCCGGGGCTCGTTCTCAAGTAGCACACTCCAGGCTCTGTGTTTCATTCCAGCAGTTGGACAAAACAAAACAAAACAAAAACAAGAAGGTGTTGCCCATGCTGGGTTCACACTTCCGGGGCTCTGCCTCAACCTCCCAGAGTGGCATCATAGCGCTGGCCGCCTGGCCCGTCCTCCGTTTTGACAGTCCCTTCACGCCGTGGCCCATTTCCTCACTTTTGGGTTGAGGGACTCCTCACCTGACCTGGAGTCCGGACTGCAGCTGAGGATGGCAGAGGACTGGCCCTTGGCCCGCTAGTGGGTCTCTGCCTGTTCACACAGCTGGGTGGCTGAATCCCGGGGATACTTTGAGCAGAAGCAGCACTTCTTAGGCCTCCCCAAATGCTGGAAGAGTGTGACTCTCCTATCAGCAGGCACCCAGTACCTGGGACTGTCATGGCTGAGGGGTGTGACAGTCCCCTGAGGGCTGCCCTGAGGATGGCAAGGTGGCCTCATCTCTTCTTATTCTTTTCAGCCAGATTTAAAGGATGGCCCCAAGGAGTGAACAGGGTTCTAAGGAAGGCAGTGAAGAAGAAAAGAGAAGACCCAGGGGACAGACAGAGGATGAAAGAAAGAGCAGGGCCTGGTGGTGCAGGTCTGCAATCACAGCATTCTGAGGCTGACGGAGGAGGATCTCAAATTTAAACCCAGCTCAGGAGGCTGAGACCCGAGGATCTCAAGTCTGAGCCCAGTTTGGGCAACTTAGTGAGATCTAGTCTCACAATATAGATGTAGCTCAGCAGGAAGGTATTCTGAATTCAATATCCACCACTGCAAGAAAGATAGAAAAGACTGGGAAAAGAAAACCTGGTGGTACAGCTTTTCAGGACTCTGTAATCCCAGGTAAGAGGATTTCAAATGTGAGTCCAGCCTGGGCAGTTTAGCAAACTGGGAGACACTGTCAAAAATAAATAATTCAGGGATGTAGCTCAGTGTGAGGATGCCGGATTAGATTCTGTTCCCAGCACTAGAAAAACAAAATGAAATACAGGTGTTTGCACACTGACTCCTCCCCAGAGAAGGTGGGAAGTCATGGCCACTTTCTTCCAGGTGCAGAGGGGTCTGGGGCCTATCAGATTCAAGGGCAAGATGACAGAGATGGCAAACCTTTTATATCATTCGATGATACAAATGGCTCGCTCTGCCATGCATGCCGTGAGTTTACCTCCACTGGCCCAGAAGCACCTGGATTTTCAGCCTTTGTTCCTTGGAGTTGAACCAGGCTATAGCAGGAGGGGCACAGGAGAGTCCTTGCCCAAAAGGTGGGCTGAGCAAACTCAGGACCTGTCAGAGTGAACAGGAGCAGAAGTGAGGTGGGTTGGGACTGCGCCTGTGAGCGCCAGGCCTGCCCTGGGCAATGCTGGAGCTGCCATAGGCTGGGCACTGGGCTGCTGACCTGGCTGCTGAGAAAAACTGGTGAAGAAAATGCTTCTAGCATCAAGCACCCCTACACTCAAGGGCCAAGAACAAGGGAGTCCCCATTAGGCCTGAGGGTTAGCTCATTGGTTCCAGCGCCTGCCTCGCAAGCGAAAGGTCCTGAGTTTGATCCCCGGTAACCACATACGATGCTGGGCGTGGAGACTCACACCCACCAACCATCAATACTGCATACCACAGTGCTGGGCGTGGTGGCTCACGCCTGTAATCCCAGCACTCAGGAGGCAGAGACAGGAGGATTGCTGAGTTCAAAGCTTGCCTGGGCTACATAGTGAGCTCAGTGCCAGCCTGAGTTACAAAGCGAGACCCTGTCTCAAAAAAAAAAAAAAAGAGAGTCCCCATTCCCATGCTTGCTGTGTTCTAGACAGGTAGGACACCCTTGGGACAGAACAGACAGCCAGACTCATGCAGATAGGGCCTTCAATGCAGCTTCCTCTTGCTGCTGCAGAAGAAATAGGGAAGTGAAGCTGCTCAAGAAGGGAAATCTGGCTGGGCTTGGTGGCTCACACTGTTATCCCAGCACTCAGGAGGCAGAGACAGGAAGATTGCTAAGTTCAAAGCTTGCCTGGGCTACATAGTGAGCTCAGGGCCAGCCTGAACTACAAAGTGAGACCCTGTCATAAAAAAAAAAAGAAAAAATAGTAGGAAGTACAGGCATTCACACAAGGCCGTGGTCAGTGGCTAGAAAAAAACCAGGGTGTCTTGCCCAGGTCTCTGACTTGTAATGTACCATGTTGCACTTATTAACATTTTGTTCTGCCATGCTGGGCACCAGGCCACTCCTGGCAGGCTGACACAGGAGGAAGGAATGTCCAAGGACAGTCTGGGCCACATAAGGAGACCCTCAGCTCCAAAAGAGCCTCCAGCAATTCCTCACAAGCTGGCTTCCACCTATCAGAGGCAGAAAACATGGTGCCACCAGGGGTCCCAGTAAAGCTGTGAATGATGCTCAGGAGTCCTCATATTCTCTTTGTTGAGTCAGGAATGAACTCTGAAGCCACAGAACTTTTTTTTTTTTGAGACAGGGTCTCGCTTTGTAGTTCAGGCTGGCCCTGAGCTCACTATGTAGCCCAGGCAAACCTGGAACTCAGTAATCCTCCTGTCTCTGCCTCCCAAGTGCTGGGATTATAAACATGAGCCACCACGCCCAGCACGAACTTTTGTGTTTTAATCTACACAATGCTGGGACCCACAGGTGTGTGGAGCCACATGAGGGGTCCCCGCTTTTCATGCACTAGCGGAAGGGATACGGGGAAATCAGATTGGCCAGCATGGAGGAGGAGATCACCACTCCGGTACTGGGGAAAAAAAAAAAAAAAAGGTGTGGGTGGACCAGAGATTTAGCTCAGTGCTTCCAGCATCTGCCTTACTAGCGCAAGGTCCTGAGTTCAATCCCGGTAACCACATACAACAATGCTCGGTGTCACGCCCACCAGCAATCAACCAGCAATCAGCACCACATACCACAGTGCTGGGTGTGGTGGCTCACGCCTGTAATCCTAGCTCTTGGGAGGCAGAGACAGGAGGATTGCTGAGTTGGAGGTTTGCCTGGGCTACATAGTGAGCTCAGAGCCAGCCTATACCACAAAGCAAGACGCTGGCTCAAAAAAAAAAAAAAAAAAAAAAAAAAAAAAAAAAAAAAAAAAAAAAAAAAAAAAAAAAAAAAAAGAGGTGTGAGAGCTGGGCCAGAGTGGAAGGTACCCAGGCTTTGGTGGCCCTTAGAGGACTGTTTGATACAGACTGTGACTGTATCTGTCTGGTATCTGTGATCTGTGTCTGACTGTATCTGTGACTATCACTGTCACTGGCCTCAGGGTAGCTCCATGCCGGAGAAGCTAATTTAGGATTGACACATTGAGCTGCATCCCCAGCTCATTTTAATTTTATTTGTTAGAGTTCTGGAGATTGGACCTTGGGCCTACGCATTGTGGTGCATATCTACATCTTTTGGTTTTTTTTGAGATACGGTCTCACTTTGTAGTTCAGGCTGGCCCTGAGCTCATTATGTAGCCCAGGCAAGCCTTGAACTCAGCAACCCTCCTGCCTCTGCCTCCTGAGTGCTGGGATTACAGGCATGAGCCATCATGCCCCACACTGTTGTATATGGTATTGATTGCTGGTGGGCGTGAGTCTCCACGCCCAGCATTGTATGTGGTTACTGGGGATCGAACTCAGGACCTTGCGCTTGTGAGGCAGGCACCGGAACCACTGAACTAAATCTCTGGCCTCATTCCTACACCTTTTTATTTTGAGAGTCTCCACAAGTCGCCCAGGCTGGGCTCGAACTTGCAGACCTCACAAGTGCCTCAGGCTCCCAGAGTGCTAGGATTATAGGTATTTGGGCTCCTGGCACTCAGAGGCCTGCTTGCTCCCTGAGGCGCCTGAGCCCTCCACCAACAGATTCTCAGAGCCCCAGGGCTGCATCCCTCCTGGCAGGCAGACCCCGGGGCACAAGAGCTGGGCGAGGGCAGGCCCAGCACTAGCAGCTCTCTGCCCCGCCCGCCTGGGGCAGCGCCAGTGACTCCAGGCCACTTGTGGCAGGCTGACCACAGCCCACGCACTGCTAGGCGCCACGCCAGTTTCTGTGCCCGAGACCAACAAGCGGGCTTCTCACGGGGTGTGGGGCAGCTGAGGGCACAGAGCCCGCGCGGTGGAGAGGGCCGGGCAGTGCCGGGCTTTCCAACTGGCGCAGCACCTGGGGCGCAAACTTCCGAAGAACTGCTGCCATGAAAACTGCCTCACGCTCGTGCTTGTACCCGAGCCCGCGCCCACGCCCAGCTTGGCACACACTTGGCACCTGCGAGACCCCTCCCCGCCCCCAGGCCTCTCGGGCTGGGACAGAGCCGGCAACGGCAGGGACTGCACCCCGAGGCTCTGGGAGGAGCTGCTGTCGAGGCAGGGTGCTGAGGAGCAAGGAGTTTGCCCTGGAACCTCGGGGTGGGGGCGCAGAGCAGGCGAGGCTGCGTGCGTATGGCCAAGGGGTGCTAGGTCTCTGCGCGCTGGGAAACACAGGGCCTTCGGCAGCTGGCAGGTGAGGGAGGTGATGAGGGCTTATTGTAGAGAGGATCATAGCTTTGCTGGACTTCATTCCTCTGGCTTTTTAATTCACTCTTGGTGCTGCGGGGGGGCCAAGCCGCCCCTCACTTCTGCGAAGGTCCCAGGCCAGGTCCTGGCCAACCTGGAGGCGGATTTCTCAGCTGCCGAGGTGGGGCTACCCAGCCCCAAGTTCAAGCTCTTCTGCCTCCCATCCTGACTGACCCCAAAGCACAGCCCCACCCGCCTCTCACACCTGCTTCAGATGGGAACTTGTGCTCGGAGTGAGTTCCTCAGCCCTAGAACTGAGTAGAGCTGGGCTCCAGGACAGAAGGGCCGCAAGGAGCGCTGCCTTCAGCCCCCACTGGGCGGGCTCCGGGCTGGCCAGGGCCCAGAAGGCTCATCCTCGCCCCGCCCTGTCTGCAACCCAAGGGAGCCAGATGTGGTCTAGGAAGTCCAGAGAACAACAAGCGAAGGAATGGCCTTGACCACCCCACTGCCTCCACTGCCCAGCAATGGGCAACAAGTGGCAGCCTGAGGGACCCAGATCCTGGAGGATGAGCTGCTGTGTCCTGGGCTCGAGGCACCCCAACAGCCAGGGCGACAGGACTCTGGATTCCCTCTGGACGCGGGCTCTCCCAGCCAGTCCTGAGGCCAGCTGTCCCATCCCAGGGGTGGGTGGGCGCTAGCTCCCAGGGTGGGACTGTCATGGCCTTGCCATGCCCACAGCTCCCTAGCCAAAGCAGGTCTGAAGGAGGTTTCCTCCAGGCTGCACACTCCCTGGACCCCACAGGCAGCAGACGGAGCAAAGGTACCATGGGGAGCTCAGAGAAAGCTGTCAGGACCAGACTCAGAAGGCAGCTCTACAGCACTTGCTGCTCGGCAAAGCTAACCCACCCTTGCCAAGAGAAGGGTAGTAACCACCCTGGGCCTCGGCAAGTGCCCGAGTGAGAGGCTTCCAGGTGCCAGCCTATTGGAGCTACGACAGCCACCTTCACTGAGACGGGGAGAAGACGCAGCAAAAAGGAGGCTGACTTTCCAACTTCCTTTGGGAGGGCCCACTCAGGATGCAAGCCTTGGACAAGGTTTGAACCCCCTTGTTAAAATGGGGTCATGTTTATTTACAAGTACCTGTACAACCTGAGTGACAAGTCAAGATGAACAGAACACAAAAGGTTTTCTGAAGAGAAGCTGCAAGCAGTGGACTCCCCTGCACCTGCAGATCTGTGCTGGAAATGAGCTAGGCGTGAGGACACCGGCCTTCACATTTCTTGGAACTGTAGAAATCACCAAATTGCTTTGGGTGCTACACCCTTTGACACTGATACTGAAACCACAGGTGGTGCACTGGGGCAGGCTTGGACCCACCAGGAGGCCTGGTGAGAGCCCCACCCTGCAAGGCAGTCTGGAGCCCGTCACAGCTGAATCCCAGAGCCAGACGCCTGGCAGGTGGGAGTCAATTTGGGGACTTCTCAGACTGTCTTCTCTCCTTGCCTGTACTCTGGCCTCTGGAGTGAAGGCTTCCGTGCCTGCAGGTGGGGAGGCAGTGGCAAAGTGGCTACAGCGTGATACAGTTTTAATAAAAACTTTATTACACAGCCATAATGTAATCGACACTTCTCCAAATCCAAATGATACTAAATACAGATCTACATGGTGGACCAGAATGACTCCAGCAAATTATACGGATTCTATGATTTTGTCTTTTGAAACCAGATAGAAAAAAAGTCCAAGTTCGACATGGTGGAAGGTCCCGGCAGCTCCGGGACTGCGGAGCCCAGGCAATGTTTAACAGTCTGTGATTCCACATTTACATACGGTCTATAAAGAGCTTCAGCTGACGGACTCTTCAAGTATATATGGTTTTAATGAGCCCATCGCCACTCCTCTGCCCAGCCACCCTATGCACAGCGACCGCACAGCTGCGCCACACTCATCACAAACTTTACAGCCACAACACATCTTTAAAACCATCCACTGCCGCTTTTTCAAAAATAAAAATGTAAACTAAATTAAAGCAACACTGAGGCTCTACTAAACCCAGAAGTATTATCAAGTTGATTTTTATGTTTAAATACAACTTAACTCCATGATTTCCCACAAAACCTCTTCGATATACAGAAGTAGAGTGAAACACAAAGCAGAGCATCTAGTGTCCTCTCCTCCCGTGGGAGTCAGCAGCTCCCGCAGTTTCTGCAGCTCAGTTCCTGATATATAGTCAGCTGTACTTTGTTCTGAAAAGATTTGTTAAATGCCACTTTTATTTACACTTGGAGCTTTACACCTGAGAATGATTATCGCGCAGTCAGCTTATCTCTTTTCAAACATTTCCCAACAACACACACCTCTGTGGGCTTCCCCCAGCCGCACGACACACGCTCGCGGTCACCGTCACCGTACAGCGGTGCACACTCTCGCCACGACAGGCCGCACCCATCTGCAACCTAAGTCTTTCTCTCTGTTCTCCACATTCATGTTGAATATTTCTTAAAAAAACAAAACTGAATGATACTCTTGCCAAAACAGTCACCAGAGACAGGCACATACTCTCCACTCAGCTGAGAAGCTGCAGCTGGACCCTGGGATGGACGGTGCTTTGGTGGCTTCCCCGCTGGCTCCTTCCCTCCCACCACAGGGCAGGGCAGGGCGGGGCAGCCCAGGGCTTTGCTCTGGGGTGGGCGATGGTGGGGAGGAAGGTACAGCTACAGCAGTCAGGCCTGTTTAGTAAGAAGAATCACATTTAATTAGTTTCTCTCTTGCAGTTTCAGATGCTAAAGTACAGCTGAAAAAAATCTGAAACAGCTATAGACTCATGACTGATACAAAGAGTACTGCATTTTTAAAAAATGATAAAAAAAATCCACACACTTACATACACATATACACACACACACTCTCTCTCTCTCTCAAATTAGACCCCCTCCCTCCCCACAAATGTACACTTTTTGGAAATTAAATTGGTTTTGAAAACCCCTCTTCCGCAAAGACAGGAGAGGAGAACGCTGAGAGGAAGCCGGCTGCAGGTGCCCAGTCCCGCTCCCTCTGCACGGGCAGGTGCCAAGTGTTCCGCAGCTGGGTCCAGGGCAGAGAGGAGGCTGCCCCACACTGCCGTGGTGGCTGCAGGGGCTTTCAAGGACCCCAGCTCCACGGTAATACTGAGAGCGTGCAGAGTGGCCAATGGGCTGCGCTGGTTAAAAAAAAAAAAGGCAAACACAAATCTAAAGACGTGGGAAAGCCCACAAGAGCTCAGAGCCACACTGGGCGGGCCTGGAGTCGGTGGAGATGGTGCAAACAGTCTGTACAGCAAATGGTTTATGATACAGACGACTAGCAGTTCATGGAGTCTCTTCCCAGTTCTGCTGCTGCTCCAGCCCGAAGAGGGCAGATCAAAGGGAAAAGTTAAGCTGGGAACAGATGGGCATGCGGGGTCAGAAGCAGCAGGCTGGGCTCAAATCAGCCCCCGTCGCTTTTTGTAGTCTTCCAAGTTCAGAGATCTCCTGGGAGCCCCGTCCTTGGCAGGTGGAGCCTTGGAGGTGATAGCCAAAGCCTTTGACTCTGGAAAAGAGGAACCATGGCCCGTGAGGGACCTGGGCATTGTTGTGTTACCCGAGTCCTCGCCTGCCATACCTGGCTGGGCCCCAAGGTGCGGACAGCAGACACCCCTCTCCACCCTGCTGGCCCATCTCGCCTCCTACCTGAGCTGGGGACCTGGAGGTCGATCTTCACATCGAAATCATGCACTTTGAACAAGTCTTCCGAGAGGTCATTGGCTGACTTAGAGTTCAGGTCCTTATCCTTCCCCTGGCCCTGCAGGGAGGACAAAACAGGTCAGGAGCAGTGGCCACTCCCAGCCTGTGTTCTTACTCAGGTTCATGGATGTCCCCATCAGGGATTTTCTGCTTCCTTCTTTCTCTCTCTTTCTCAGGGAGGACAGAAGGAGCCAGGGATAAAGAGGTTCCTTGAAGTCTTGTGCCTAGTGGGGTAGGAAACAGGGACAGCCAAGTACTATGCAGAGGCCCAGCAGAACCTGCTTGGCAAGAGCAGCCTCCTTGCTTTAGCCCTTCGCTCTCACTTCCCAGGTGCCTGGCCCCTCTATGTCACTTGCTCCTCCTAAGCATCCCTCAGGGCAGAGGACTACAGTGCTGTCCCCATCTCACATGTGGGGAAACCTGCCACAGAGGTCCAAAAGGCAGCATCTGAAGATAGCAGCCCTGGGTGGGCCTAGAGTTCAGAGTGTCTCTCAAAACTCAGTACATGGAGAAGGAGTGCAGGTGGGACTCCATGCTCCTCCAGGGGAAAAGGAAGCCCAAACCAGGGGAGTTGCGCGTTCAGGGTCCTGGGCAGCAGCCCCACTCTGCAGCATCAGGACAGCCATGCACTTGCCTTGCTCATTTCCTTGGGAGCATCTGGTAACACTCCAGAACCGTATTTTGCATTCAGCTGGGCCAAGATGGCAGCTTGAACAGCTGGGTCCCTGGACTGAGGAGAAAAATCAGTTATTTTAGGGACTGCCCAACATCCAGAGTCTCACTGCCAGACTGATTTCTGTCTATCCCACCGACTTCACAGGATCGTGGAGCACCCAGCAGCAGCTCCCTGGAGCTTCCTCCGGCGGCAAAATGGGGCAAATAAAGACTTTAAAGCTAATCCCCACCCAGCCAGGCCCAGGCTATAAAGTCTGTTCTAAGCCAGCATCTACCATCCGAGAATCTACAATCCAAAGTGCTCTAGTACCCAAGAGTTTCTACGCACTGACAGTGCTGGAAGTGGAAAATTCCACTCTTGGCTCCATGTGATGGCTGCAGTCACACAGAAACAATACAAAGTTACCTCTCGGTGATGTGTATCTCATATGAAACATAAATGAGTTCTGTATTTAGACTTGGGCCCCAAGCCTACAAAATCTCATTATGTACATCAAATATTTCCAAATACAAAAAACCTCAAACTCTAAAAACTGGTCCTAGCATTTTTTCCTTTTTTTTTGCTTTTCGAGACAGGGTCTCGCTTTGTAGTTCAGGCTGGTCCTGAGCTCACTATGGTGCCCAGGCAAGCCACCGCAAACTCAGCAATCCTCCTGTCTCTGTCTCCCGAGTGCTGGGATCACAGGTGTGAGCCACCATGTCCGGCATTGTGGTATGCGGTGTTGATTGTTGGTGGGCGTTGTCTCCATGCCCAGCATTATATGTGGTTACCGGGGATCAAACTCAGGACCCTGCACTTGCGAGGCAGGCGCCAGAACCACCGAGCTAACCCTCCGGCCCATTTTTTCCTTTTTGTATGTAGCCCAGGGTAGGCTGAAACTCATGATAACCTCCTGCCTCAGTCCGGCGAGTTCTGAGATTACAGACTTGTGCCACCACGTCTCATGGTACCAGCATTTGGGGCAGCGGACACTCAATGTGTGTTAAAGTCCACCACATTGCAAGTCCACCCTGGAACAGAAGGGCCAGCCCTGGGCTTTCACAAGTCCATGCCTGTTCTTACTACTACATGACCTGCTGGAAGATAAAAAAGGCAGTGTCCAAACCCTAGGGTTAAGCTGAGCAAATGCAAGGCAGGCAAACACTATTTTTAACTTCTCTATTAATTTCCTAACAGGATCCACTCTGTCCCCGAATCCAGGGCCCGCTGGAGGAAGCTTGGGCACTCACATTGGAGACGATGGTCGGCTTGCACTGCCGCCGCGTGAAGGGGTCCATCTGCTGGTTTCTCATGTTATGGCTTTCCGCCTGAAAGAGAGCACGGTCAGGGAGCAGCAGCCTGCCCTGCATAACAGCCCCTCTGTGAGGGCTGACGAAGCGCTGCCTGCTCCCAACTTTCCTTTCAGGGGACTGAGCAGGGGAACAAGAGTGCATGGCAGCCTGATGGAAATGAGCCCTGAGAGTGGGCTCTGAGCGTGGAGGACAGCAGCGTGTGCCCTGCAGACACGTGTGCACATGGGCTGCTCAGATGCACAGGGAAGGCCAGGGTGCGCAGCCATGGTTCCCTCCCCTTTCTCTGGTCCTCTCAGGGAGCCTGTGAAACTTCTTACCACCAGCGCCTTTTCAGACTCCACAATGTTCCACTCCCGGTTCCGCTGGTTGATGTAACTGGGGAGGAAGGAGGTGCATGAGCAGGGCAGGGACGCGCATGCCTTGGGCAGGCATGTAGAGCCCTGAGCTGGCTGGGACCCAGGGAAGCCAGGACACTAACCTGATGGCAGATATGTTCTTGGTCCGCTGGCGGTCCAGGGCCTCTGCCCGCTCCTCTAGCTCGTTCAGCTGGTCCTGGATTTGCTTGGCCTTGTCCTGATCCCCCAGGTCCTCAGCCATGGCCTGCACGGAGAGACATGTGAGCTCCACCACAGTGGTTCTGCAGTGCAGGGCACCTCGTGTGGGGAGCATGGACCTGGAGAGGGGACCATGCTTCAACCTCGAAAGCTGGCACATGGCAAAGCCACCATTAAGAGGCTTGGCTCACTCAGCCTCACCTGCTGTATAAAGCAGAAACTACCCACTACAGTATCATTTGTACATCATATCAAGACCCAGTGCCAGATACTACCCTGGGGGCTATTTTAGTTAATTCATTCATTAATTCATTTCCTCTTTTGAAACAGTTTCACTAGGTTGCCCTCAAACCCTCGATCTTCCTGCCTCTGCTGCCTCCCTAGTGGGATTATGGGTGTGGCACATCTGCTTCCTGGCTCTATCTTATTATATGAAACTAAAGTGACTGGAAAGTAAGCAGAACAGAACAAACAAGACCAATCGATACAAAGAAAACGACCAAGGAATGTTGTTCAACTGGCAAGAATTCACTGTACTGCTTATAATCAAGCTGAGACTTTTTCACCACTCCTGCCCACCACAAACACAGCAGAGGATGGACAAGCTTGATTTTGTTGGGATACAGTGGCACATGTCTGGGAGCCAGTACTCTGGGAGGCTGAGGCAGGAGGGTCTCAAATTCAATCCCAGCCTAGGTAGTTTAGCAAATCAGCAAGCCCTGGCTCTAAATTAAAATTAAATAAAAGGGGCTAGGGATTTATTTTATCAGGAAACACCCTTGGTTCACTCCCTTGACCACCCCAGAAAACAAAATTTCTCCTTATAGGACGGACAGAGGGTAGAGCACAGGGCCTTACCTTCTCCTTCAGCAGCTGAGTTTTCTTCATGGCATAGTTGGGTGGAGCTTTTCTGAATCTTTCTTTTTCTTTTACAATCTGTAACAGAGAGCAGACAGCAACAATGAGGCACCCCTAAACTGCTGCTGAGACAGGAGCTAGTAAGGTACATGGCAGTTTCACACCTCGAGAGTGGCTGAGCTCTTTCAGGGACCATGACCCTGCTTCCAGGGACCCAGTGGTTCTTCTGGGACATCCCTGAAGACACCAAGAACAGAAGCGGCCAGAAGGCCTGGACTGGCACCAGAACTATGCACAGTGCTCTGGAGAAAGAAATACCCTAACAAGAGGAAGCCTTGCACAATGCACACCCTAAAGTCCATGTGGCTCCAGGTAGACAGACTGTGCAGAGAAATACCTGGTGAACTCTAACAAGGCAGCACACCTTCATGCCTGACTCAAAATGTCCTGGTGCAGAGAAGGAAAGAAAATCACGGCTTCTGAACAATAAATGTGATAAAGCTCCAGGCTCCGGGGTACTCGGTTTCTTACCTCTTCAATGTCCTGATCGTTGAATTTATAATTAAGAGCTTCTTTAATAGATAATTCCTTTTTGTTGATTTCATCAAGAGTAGGCAACTGCATGCCAGCAGAGAACATCTGGACAGGAAGACAGCAAGAAGTCATTAGTGAGACGGGGAAGAGCTCATTCTCCACACGTGCCTGCTAGGGAGTCTTGGCACTTACCGCTTCCTTCCACTTCATGAATTCACTCTCAGTGAACTCCTGGTTGGAGACAAACTCCAGGCGGAACACTCGCTGGTCACTGCCATGCCTGCACAAACAAGAGGGCATCTCCAAGAATATGGTGCACCCAGTGGGGCGGCCTGTGGGCCCACAAGCCACTGCTGCTCTTCAACTGCTGCCCTCAGAAATACTCCTGAGACTATGGCACCAGCTAACATCAGTAGAACTGGAAACTCTGGGAGTGCAAACCACACAAAGCACAGAGACCCCCAGGTGGTGATCGAGGCTGCTAAGATTTGAATTTACAAAGTGAGTGACAGAAACCAAGTAGACTCGGCCAGGACTTCAATCAGCCACATCAGGAATATGCTATCAGGTGGTTTCTAAATGACAATCAAACTGTGCCTGATTTCTGCTGATGCTGTGTTGGCAAAGTGAGAGGACCTGGTGCCAGGCTCTAAGGGACAGGGTTTATCACGACCACTCCCAGCCCAACTGCCTTTTTCTTGTTCACTTGTTTTTGTAGTACCTGGGATTCAAACTGGGGCCTTCACTGTGAGCTACATTAAAAGCCCTTTTGAGCTGAAGATTTAGCTCAGTAGTTGCAGCATCTGCCTTGTAAGCACAAGGCCCATGAGTTCAATCCCTGGTATCCAAAATAAATACAAACAAAAAAATAAAATAGGGCCGGAGATTTAGCTCAGTGATTCTGATGTCTGCTTTGCAAGTGCAAGGTCCAGAGTTCAGTCCCTGGTACCACATACCACAATGTTGGGCATGGTGGCTCACACCCACCAGCAATCAGTATCACACACAATGCCAGGTGTGGTGACTCACACCCACCAGCAATCAGTACCACATACCACAGTATTGGCCGTGGTGGCTGATACCTGTAATCCCAGGACTCGGGAGGCAGAGGTAGGAGGACTGCTGTTAGTTCCAGGCTTGCCTGGGCTACATAGTGAGCTCAGGGCCAGCCTGAACTACAAACTGAGAGCTTGTCTCAAAAAAAAAAAAAAAAAGAATACATTCCCTCCTTCTGTTTTTTACAGTATTGGAGATCAAACTTGCAACCTTGCATTTACAAGGCAGTTGGTGGTAGCACTGAGCTAAATCCCTAGCCTAGACCTTTTTATTTTTATTTATTTTTAGACAGTGTTTCGCTTTGTAGTTCAGGCTGGCCCTGAGCTCATTATGTAGCCCAGGCAAGCCTTGAACTCAGCAATCCTCCTGTCTCTGCCTCCCAAGTGCTGGGATTACAGGCGTGAGCCACCACGTCCGGCACTGTGGTATGTGGTATTGATTGCTGGTCGGCGTGAGTCTCCACGCCCAGTATTGTATGTGGTTACCGGAGATCGAACTCAGGACCTTGCTTTTGCGAGGCAGGCGCCAGAACCACTGAGCTAATCCTCCGGCCCCCAACTGCCTTTTTCTTAAACCTGGGATGATGAAGAGAGGATGTGGGAAGAGGGAGACCACACTAACCAAATTAGGCTGATGGACAGGCATGTCTATTACTTGTTATTCGCTATGTGATCCCAGAAAAGTACAATAGTAACTTGATTTATGAATGCTTCTATTAATAAACAAAAACATTCTGCAAAATTTTGTGTCCATTTGCAAATTCTGCATCTGGTGATAAACATGACTATGGCCATCTCCCCCCACCACACACAATCTTTCCCCAATATTGTAAAAAACTTAGGTTCTTAAACCGAGGGGAGGAGGTCTTTAGATTTCTAAGATTTGAGGGGGGATTTCTTATAAATCTGTTGAATTCTCTGAACACTATGTATTAGCCTTGAACTTGAGGTAATCCTCCTTTCTCAGACTTCTGAGATTAATAATTATAATCCCTTGCTGGGATTACAGCCATATGCCACTGCTTCCTGATGTCTGTAAGACTACCTGGTACACAGTTGAAATTTAGTAAACATGTGCTGAGTGAATTTTCATTTTACTGAAGAGGAAACAAAACCCAGAAAGGTGCCCGACTCGTCAGGTAAGTGACAGAGCAGGGACCAGCTCACAAGGCACTGTCTGCCGGGCTCTGGGAGCCTCTCACAGTGCTCCCCACAGCATAGCCTGCATGTGTGCCCGGCTCTCCCACGGGACAGTATAGGTCTTCCCTCACAGGTGACAAGAGATGCCAGGTTGCCAGCCTGTCCTGAGTACCCATGGGGACACTGCACACAATGCTCACAGAGCCACTTCTCATGGGCAGGGCCTGCTGCAGTGGAAGCTTGGCTGCTCTAGAAATGCCACTTACCGTAGCTGCAGTCCTTTGTTTGTTCTGGTGCCACCCAGCTGGTAAACTTTGGCCGTTTCTACAACTCCTGTGATCTCAGCAACCTAGGAGAAAGTAGTCAGTCAAAAGCAGACTCCTTCAGTGCTTCCACACACTGCAGCACTGGCCACTCTAACTGGACATAGAAAAGTGACCTGTGCTGAGAGGAGCTGCAGCCACTAGGTGTTCTGGGCTGATCTTAGCAAGGTCAAAGCATGATGGGTCTCAAGCCCAGGCACAAAAGCTGCAGGAGTAGACAGCTGGCTTGCTGGGCCCTATGATAAGCTTTCTTCCAGTGAATCCTGCCTTACTCTAGGAGATACTTCAGAAGTCTTTTTTCTCTTGAGACTGGGTCTCACTATGATGCCCAGGCTGGTCTTTAACTCCTGGCCCAAGACATCCTCCTACCTCAACTTCCCAAGTAGCCTGGGCCACAAGGACCTGTCATTCCCCCTTCTTGGGGTACAGTGCTAGGGACTGAACCCAGGGCCTACCATTTAGCTCTAATAGCAACCCAGAGCCCAGTGGAGAGAGTGGTTTTTATTGACCAAGTGTATGGGCCATGGAGGCCCAGTTCTGTTACCCAGTGTTCCAGGCTACAGCATGGATATTAGTTATCATGGGAGGACATAAATACATGAAACCAGACAACTGAGAATAAAACAAGCATAACAATCAAGGAGCTCTGTTCTAGTTGTCCACCTATGGGTAGTGCTGGAACCTACAACATAACCTGTATAAGGCTGGCATTCATTCATTCATTCATTCATTTATTTAGAGACAGGGTCTTGCCTTGTAGTTCAGGCTGGCCCTGAGCTCACTATGTAGCCCAGGCAAACCTCGAACTCAGCAATCTTCCTGTCTCTGCCTCTCGAGTGCTGGGATTACAGGGTGAGCCACCACACCCGGCTCTTTTATTTATTTTTAATTAATTAATTAATTAATTAATTAATTTTTTTGGAGACAGAGTCTCGCTTTATAGTTCAGGTTGCTCCTGAGCTCACTATGTAGCCCAGGCAAGCCTTGAACTCAGCAATCCTCCTGCCTCTGGCTTCTGAGTGCTGGAATTACAGGCATGAACCACCACGCCCCGCACTGTGGTATGTGGTATTGATTGCTGGTGGGCGTGATTCACCACGCCAAGCATTGTATGTGGTTACTGGGATTGAACTCAGGACCTTGCACTTGCAAGGAAGGTGTCAGAACCCCTGAGCTAAATCTCTGGCCCTATTTACTTTTCTTTTGAGACAGAGTCTTGCTTTGTAGTTCGGGCTGTTCTGAGCTCACTATGTAGCTCAGGCAAGCCTTGAACTCAGCAATCCTCCTGCCTCTGCCTCCCGAGTGCTGGGATTACAGGCATGAGCCACCATGTCCGGCACCCTTCTCCTTCTGAGACAGGGTCTTGTTAAGTCACTAAATTCCTCAAGATGGACTTGAATTTGTGATCCTCTTTCTTCTGCTTCCTAGAAGCACAACCATTCCTGGTTATTTATTTCTTTACTTCCCTGGCCTAGAAATCACTTGATATGCAACATGGAAATTTTTCATTCATTTATTTTTCAATGGAATAAATCTAGATTATATAACTCTAAAATGTCTCCCTTCTCTCTTATTATTTTTTTTTTTTTTTGCTTTTTGAGACAGGGTCTCGCTTTGTAGTTCAGGCTGGCCCTGAGCTCACTATGGTGCCCAGGCAAGCCGCCGCGAACTCAGCAATCCTCCTGTCCCTGCCTCCCGAGTGCTGGGATGACAGGCGTGAGCCACCACGTCTGGCATTGTGGTATGCGGTGTTGATCGTTGGTGGGCGTGTCTCCACGCCCAGCATTCTATGTGGTTACCGGGATCGAACTCAGGACCTTGCGCTTGCGAGGCAGGCGCCGGAACCACTGAGCTAACCCTCCGGCCCCTCCCTTGTTTTTTTGAGACAGGGTTTCATTTAGAAGTTCAGGCTGGCCCTGAGCTCACTATGTAGCCCAGACAAACTGAATTCACAGCAATCCTCCTGCCTCAGCCTCCAGAGTGGTGGGATTATAGGTGTGAGCCACCATGCCCCACCCTTCTGGGGTTTTTTTTGTTTTTTTCTTTGTGACAAGGTCTCTACATAGTTCAGGCTGGCCTCAAATCCGTTTTGATCATCCTGCCTCAACTCCCGGGTGCTGGGATCATAGGCTTGTGCCACCACATCCCGCTCCCTTCCCCCCTCTACAATGAAGGAGCAGCAGAGGAAACAATTCCAAACCCAAACTCACTGTGCTCTTCTTGGCAGCAGGTCATGAACGACCCTTAACCACAAGTTTGTACTGTTCAGGGCGGCTAGAGTGGAATCTGTTTTCTACTCTGCTGCAGCTGGGAGTTCATGTCCTCACAAGGCTCATGGCTTAAAGCCCTAGTCCCTAGTGCGGCAATATAGGGAGGTGGCCACAGGTGAAGATG
>PVIC010017317.1:0-32879 GCA_004025085.1 Thryonomys swinderianus | reverse complement strand
CAAGCAACATGTCCTACACCAGTAAGGAAGGGTCTTTTCTCTTACTTGCAATATTACTGCGAGATCAGGCAGTTGTCAACTTAAAGTAAGTGTAAGGGGAACAACTACACTTGGCTACAAGTCATTATTTCTTGAACTCTTCAATCTCAGTTACTTCAACTTGACCAGATTCCATGTGGCTTTTCTCCTCTTCCCATGTCCCTAAATTCTCCCTCACCTTGAGCACTGAAACATCTAACAGTCTTTCTTTAACTCCCTCAAGAAATGAGGCTGATCTCAAGGAAAAGTAGGCTGATCCCAGATCTACTGATCCAGCATATGTGCCACCCACCTATCACATTTTCTCATTCGGGGATCTTTTCATTCTTATTTCTGCATCTCCATAATTTTTTTTTTTGAGACAGGGTCTCACTTTGTAGTTCAGGCTGGCCCTGAGCTCCACTGTATAGCCCAGGCTAGCCTTGAACTCAGCAATCCTCCTGCCTCTGCTTCCTGAGTGCTGAGATTACAGGAGTGAGCCACCACGTCTGGCTATACCTAGACTTTTTGATCAAGTAATTCTACTTCTAGAAACTTAAGGAAAATTGTGTGCACACTGTTTTTTTAACAAACACTGCTCATTACACATTATTTGTAATTTTTAAAGCCCTCAAAATAGAAAAAAACCTGCTCTAAACAAAAAGAATATAATAAATTATGAAGCCATTAAAATTATGTTTTCTTTTCGGGATCTTTTTGTTTTTTGCTTTTGTTTTTGTTTTGAGACAGGGTCTTGCTTTATAGTTCAGGCCAGCCCTGTTGCTCACTATGTGGCCCAGGCTGGCCTCAAACTCACAGCAACCCTCCTGCCTCGGCCTTCTGAGTTCTGGGATTACAAGCATGAGCCACCACACCCAGTATTGTTGTATGTGGTTACCAGGGATTGAACTTGGGACCTTCCCCTTGCAAGGCAGATGCTGGAACCCCTGAGCTAAATCCCCAGCCTAAAATTATGTTTCACATAGTCTGAAATAGCACTTCAGACTGTTCTTAACATATATTAGGCCAAACTGTAATAAGAAATGAAATCTATAAGATGAATATATGATACTACTATTTTTAAAAATAAAAACCTAAATATGTGCACAAATATTAATTCAAAATGGTAATATTAAATTGGATAATTTTATGCTAAATTTTAAGTATTATAAATTTTCTACAGTGATTTTTTTAAAAATCAGAAAAAAGTAAGATAGTTTGAAAATGACAGTGTGAGGATATCAAAGCAAGAAATTGTCCCAAACCAGCAAGTATCTTTTCTACAAAGTTCTTTCATGTTCTCAACTGGATGTTGTTCATTTCCCCCTGGGAGTGCCTGGCTTTCTGCCGTCTGTGCCTATTAAAACACTCTGTTTCACCCTACTTTTTCACTAGCCCCCTTAATCTATTAATCACTATAAGAGAACACTCAGAAAAGATATGGATTCTACTCTACATATCATAATATTTCCTAGAATACCACAGAATCTTTCACTAAGTATGTGTTTATCAATTCTAACCACATGTTTATAATTCCATTTGGATATTCATCCTCTGAATTTATTTTAGTCTTATTTTTTGTCAACCATTTTTTCATGATATGCTCAATAAAATTTGTCAGTATCTCACGTGGTGCAAGTAGTAATTGAGTGTACTTCTGCTCTGGTAGGTCCAACTATAGCAAAATCCCATATATATATCCATTGTTTTTTCCTGCATAAACATAGACAAATACAATGTTTTTCCATCATAATTAAGCACTCATTGGCTATGGATATAACTTTTACAGTTTGATACACAACAGTAAAACTAGAACAGAATTCATTTTTCTTTCTATTCCCAGACAGGAGATCTGTCATTACTGTACCTCTTAGTGACCTCAGTATATGATTACCTTTTTCCATAAAGTGAGACCTTTCACTTTTTCTTAAAGGAGGCGCTTTATAGCTTCTTTTTGACATAACCATATTGTTGGTATCATACTCTTATACTTTGGAGCTATTACTAAGTAAAATAGTGCTTGAATACAACCACTGCTGTAAGACAACAGTGCAAGATACCTACTAAGTGATTAATGAGATCATAGTACATACACACTTTGGATATCCCAGAAAATGGGGTGATTCATGTCTGTGGGTAATAGGTCAGCATGAGCCTACATCATGGTACTCAGAATGGCACACAATTGAAAATTTATATCTTGTTTATTTCTGGAATTTTCCATTTAATGTTTTAGATTGGGGTTGATCATGGGTAACTGAAGCCACAGAAATCAAACAGATAAGGAGGGAAGATATGTACTTATGGTCATGGATGAAACTGTGAAAACACTGAGAATTACCTTGGCTTTCTTCATTCTCTCATGAATCATTTTTTTTCATATTGGGACTGATTTTGCAAGCCTAGGACACTTTCCACCTGCCTACACCCATATCTTGGGTGTCTCTACCAAAATGAAAACTAGAATTATAGTTTGGAGAAAACAGGTAACACTGTTCTGTGCTCACATCATTGATTTGTATTATTGTTCAGTTAGTCTGCATGAAAATAATATGCTTTGTTTAAATCATATTGCCTACAATTATATGACTATTATACTTTATGAAGAATATTAAGAGTGGACACAATTAACAAAAGCAAGTTTATTTTATAAACATACTCAATGCATTTTTTTTCTTACTACCTTTTATCTAAAGCCATGCCAAAAGTCTTCCTCTAGGCATTTATTAGGTAGTTTACACTCTTTGGGTATGAAATCTCTTTACTCAACATGCAACATTCAGATACCTATTGGCAATGCATTTCCACGAGATATTAAGACATTTGACACGGGAAACTTCAAATTCATGATATACAACCTTAGAGGAAAAAATTATATACAGAAATCACAAAATATTACTGATTGAACACATTATAGCTAATATCCATTCAGTTTAAAAGAGCATTATACAAAGATTCAGGAAGAGTTTAAATGTGTTTCTGAATTGAAAATAAAGATTCAAAGGTTGAACTGGGCATTAAAAGTACTGAATTAACTAATAACAGATCCTACTTAGGTTTTCAGCCTCCAGTTGTGGGTGGGTTAATACAGAAACATTCATACTTTAAATGCCTATGTGGAAATTCAAGTTCTAATAGAAAATGAAGTAAGGGCTCGTTGCTTCATAAGTAAATCACTACTGAATACTTCTTCAAGTAGACCCCGGCATTTTAAATATAATTCAATCATAGGGTAATGACATATTCTAATGATATTGTCTCTTTTTTTAAGTAAACTTTAACATCTGTGGATCTCATCTTCAGAACTTATGGCACATTCTTATAAATATTCTTTTAGTGGCAAAGTGTATCTTTTGAAGATATATTTTGATGTGCAGGTTAGGTAAAGGCCAAATAGCATCTCCTCAAATACTTGGTATATCAAAACTGTTCTATGGACATTACTTAAATATGATAAGCAAGGAAGTCATACTGTGGCAGGGACTCTCTAAAGAATATGTCAAAGCCTCCATCTTAAGGAACATAGACCTTCTTTGAGTAAAGCAAGTTAACCTGGCACTATTAGTTCCTATGTACACATGTGTAGTTGTAGCTCAGCTCTGTAATATAGATTGTACCCAATCCCGCCTTTGTGTGTTTCGGTATATGGGAGACAAAGATCCTAGATTACAGAAGGCCATATTGGGTGTTCAGCCTTTGGATATGAATCTACTGGGCCCATTCTGGTACAGATACAGCTACTTACTAGCAAGAGCCTTAGTGTCCCATCTCTCGGCAGTAATATATTTTTTTTTTGAGACAGGGTCTCGCTCTGTAGTTCAGGCTGGCCCTGAGCTCACTGTGTAGCCCAGGCGAGCCTCGAACTCAGCAATCCTCCTGTCTCTGCCTCCAGAGTGCTGGGATGACAGGCATGAGCCACCATGCCTGGCACAATAATATTATTTTTGGTTGAATGAAATGTAGATATTTTCTTGTATGTCTGTCAAATGGAATGTTCATGTGTTTTATATGAATTAGGTTTGGCAGTATACAGTGAAGTTTATAGCCCCTTCAATATGAAATAGTACGTATAAAACATAAATCTATTGGGGTCATTTCCAAATTATAGAAAAGAATGTGCTAACACCTGTTTTTATATTGACCTAAGCTTGCCTCAGCTGGTTCTGCAACTCAGAGTCAACAAAAAGCTATTGTAATTCAAGGAGTGTAATTGCAAAACAAAATCAACCTGATAAGCTAGGTCTGATAAACTTAATTTTATATCATGAGGACAATCTGTTTCTAAAAAGTTCAAGCTGTTACAAATCCAGAAGTGATTACAGAACTATCTTTACAAAATAAGGAGCCAAATATTTTGGGACATTGTAAATACTTTTAGTATGTAAAACCTGTCTGGAATTACCTTTTTATAAATCAACTACATTTTAGTTTGTGAATATTGACATGCTGAATCAAATTTTTACTTTCCAGTCCAGATTGTACACATGCTTCTAGTGCCTGGGTGCTGTAGCACTCATATTCATGACCTTGCACCAATATGAATACCGTACCAAATTCTCTGCAATGTCATAAAAAAATCATGAACTGAAAACTTCAGGTGCTCTTGAAAAACTGACATTACAAATAACACCAAAAGTGCTGGAATGATAATTTCTGTGATGGGAACAATTAATTCTAATCTGCATCAAAGAACAGCTCTAGTGTAGCTCCCTAGGGAAGAGTGGCAAAGGTAGTAAGCGTATTTGTCAAGGCCATCTGGGAAGGCAGTATTGTGTTCGTTTATCTGAGCCCCTGAGTAACACAACATTATTAGTGAACTTGTGGCATGATTAGCAGTGTAACTAATAATTGCTTTTCAGATACAGACCTTAGCGCCCTCAACATGTTTCTTTGGTCCTAACGATAACGCGGCTACAAGCCTTCTCCGAAGAGGAGCCGTTGTACTCATCAGTTCACTTAGTTTCGAAGAGCAGGAAGCCTGCAAAGGTAGAGAAGCGCTGGTGATCCCCGTGAAGGGCGCCGTTGCCCATTCTCAGCCAAACTTCATCCCCTTCTTCGAGCTTCAGTACTGCGTGGTTGCTGGATGTATCTGATTTTCCCTTTGTTTCATAGCTGGAAAGAAAAAGAGGCACAGGGCAACTCACTTTGTACCGTTCACAACCAGCTTGTCACCAAAATTTATTCTCTCTTTCTCTTTTGTGTTTAAGTGCAGTCACATGACAAATTCTCTAAAATAGCATGTGAGCAGAAATGACAAATAACACTTGAAGAGACGGCCAATAAAATTCCTTCCTCTTCCTTCCCCATGACTGTCAGAAACATTAATGGCAAATGACCAGAATGACCTTAAAAAACCATATGTAAAAGTCTGAGTGCTTAATTAAAGACTACTACACAGAGGAGGGCTCCTCCCTAACCTGGAACCCTCGCCCTAGATTCTCTACTCTGGACCATTTGACCAGAAGGAAAGAAATTCTGAATCTGAGCCATTACATTGATGCCTGGTTACAGCAGTTTAGTTTTCCCCAAATAATCTGGAATTTATTACTATAGGAGGATGAGCCTTTAAACCAAATTAATATATGTTGCAATGACTCACAATGAGGCAGAAAAAAGTGAGGAAACAAATCTGTGCACTGGAGAGATGAAGATCTATGCTACACTGTGGTGAAACATGTGATAACAAGAAGGCATAATAAGCACACTGAAAATAAGAGGATTGACTGGACTAAGGACTTTAGATGTTTCTACAAAAGATGGCTCCAGGTAGGAACTGACAGGGTTGAAACAAAAGGAAGTAGAAGTAAATAGCATCTAGACTGTTAGGGACTAAAAAGTTAAAAAAGCTGACGTTCTACTCAAAGCTATTGTCTCAGGAGGCTTCAGGCTACATTGAGAGTGAGGCAAAGAGGCAAGTAAGCAAACTATAGTACCTGAAAATCCCTATCAAGAAAAGTACTTTGGAGCCCAACATGGTTGCACATGCCTGGTATCCCAGTAATGTGAGAGGTTGAAGCAGGAGCTCCAAATTCAAGCCCAGTTTACACAATTTAATGACTTAACAATGTCTCAACCCTGTCTCACAATAAGGGGTGGGGAAATCAATGCAAAATCCCTCTCAGTCCCCCCCGGGGTGGGGTGGGGATATTGGGTGTGATTGATTTACAAATGTCACCCACAGCAATCAGAGCAAAAGCCTCCTAGGTTCCTAAGGAAATGGTATTCTATTACCAAAGACCCAAACTGGATTTAAGATGATTTAAAATGTTTGACATAGCTCTCCAATTCACAATAGGCAAAAGCCATGGAAGAGCCATGAGGAAAGCTACTTACCTTTTAAACACAGCTGTGAATAAAAACAAACAAAAGAAGACCTGGCCAAAGAACAGCCCAGGGCAGAGAGAAACAACAAAGGGATTGCCTTGAAGAAATGATTGTTCAACGCAGGAATCTAAGTTTGGGGGTTGATGCCAGAACTGTGGCTTAGGCATTTCCTATGGGAATAGAGATGGGGAGACATGTATTCTATATGCAGGAAGAAGAGCTCAACAGATATTTGGAAGAGAGTCAGGGAAGGCTGGCTGTTCCCTAGAATCTCCTTTCCCTCATGAGGAGCTTCAGGACAATTCCTTCCTGCCATTGCATTGGTTGTGTAGACTTAGGAATAGGGTAATTAAGTTCTCTGAACACAATACCTGGTGCATAAAAAATAAAGGAGGCTTATTGTACTTTACTTCTGACTGAAGCAGTGATGATAACTAGTAAGAATTTATGTCAGTTTCATTGACTGCAGAGTTGGTTTCATCACCTGAGTCTCAAAATCCAGGAAGAAAAGCCTCCTCCTGACCTCTCTCTACACAATATCTTCCTCTAACCTTCCTGACACCTCTTCCTTCCCCAACCTAGGCCCTTGCCCTGCCTTGGTCAAGAAAAAAATATATAATTCTAGCATGTTTGAGCCACTATATTCTGATCTTATAGTATTTTCACCTACAGTAATTCATCTTTTTCTGCTTTTGGCATCTCATATATATCTGCCCGTTCAGGCCAGGCTCCAGAAGAAAACAATTATAGGAGCAGGGACTAACAAAGTTGAAAAAGCTGGGCTGGAGATATAGCTCAGTGGTTCCAGCGCCTGCCTCGCAAGTGCAAGGCCCTCAGTTCGATCCCAATAACCACATACAATGCTGGGCGTGGTGACTCATGCCCAAAAACAATCAATACTACATACCACAGTGCCGGGCATGGTGGCTCATGACTATAATCCCAGTACTTGGGAGGCAGAGGCAGGAGGATTGCTGAGTTCGAGGCTTGCCTGGGCTACATAGTGAGCTGAGGGCCAGCCTGAACTACAAAGTGAGACCCTGTCTCAAATAAATAAATAAATAAATAAATAAGTTGAAAAAGCTGCCTTTCTACTCAAAGCTATTGTCTCAGAAGGCTTCAGAGAGAAACAACAAAGGGATTGCCTTGAAGAAAAGACTTATGTGGGCCGGAGATTTAGCTCAGTGGTTCCAGCGCCTGCCTCACAAGCACAAGGCCCTGAGTTCGATCCCAGAAACCACATACGATGCTGGGCGTGGAGACTCACATCCACCAGCAATCAATACCACATACCACAGTGCCAGGCGTGGTGGCTCATGCCTGTAATCCCAGCACTCGGGAGGCAGAGGCAGGAGGATTGCTGAGTTCCAGGTTTGCCTGGGCTACATAGTGAGCTGAGGGCCAGCCTGAACTACAAAGCAAGACCCTGTCTCAAAAAAAAAAAAAAAAGAAAAGAAAAGACTTATGTAAGGTTAGGGTAGGGAGCCAGACCACTCTAAGAAGGAGAAAGAAAGTAGCCCCTGCATCACAGCAAACAACAGAGCTGACAGCCTGTAGTTCTGAAATATGCTTCTGTGTAGTTACACTGAGCTGACACTCTGCAGTTTGATGTTTAGCTTTGTGCAAACAACACTGTCTCTCCTGGTGCAGGTTGTCATGCCTACCCAAATTCCTCTGTCAGCCTACAGAACCAAGACTCTAGCAATAAGCCCAATATCCAACCAGTCTAGTGTCAACCCTAGAGAATATGAAGACAAAATCCCTACCCCACACAAGAGGACCACAGCCCCAGACTTGGTGCTGACTCAGCACTCCATTCCTCCCTGGAGGTGCTTAGTACTGCTTCTTGCAACACCTGCAGTAAAGGTTTTGCTTTACACTGGTCTTACCTGACTCCTCCTCCTACATCTGAGAGAAGAGACAAGCTTACCAAGGTTGAGACTAGGGATCCCTAGGCCCTGGACTCACCTGACTTAGTGCAACGATCACAAGTCATCAGAAATAACAGGGGGAAATGTAACAAAAAAGCCACAGAACTCTTCATGGACAATTCTTAGTGAACCAGGATGGCAATGTGTGGCAAAGGCAGTTGGAGCAGGACATGTGATTCCATGACACATGCACCAAATAATTCCCAAGGCCCTGGTAGGGTTATGGTCCTCTATTTTAATATATAGTCCTTCTGACTCCTTCACCTCCCTGTAGCTCCACCCCACTGAGCTTCTACCAGAAGAAAAAACTTGCAAGGCAATGTGGCTTATGCTAGGTTAAAAGTTACCTCACTCTGGCCCTTGCATAGGTCCCCTGAACCCAAGATTATACAAGACCATCCCTTCTTTTGTTCCAAGCTTTTTGCTTCTTCCCCCTCTCCCATGCAGGGCCCACCTCTCCGCCTTAAATAAAACCTCCTGTCAGGCTGCTTGGTGTGTGGCGTGGTTGCTGGCTGCCATTGGAGATCTAACGGGCCCTATTTACAGACTTTTCATGAGTTTTTCCCTTACCTTTCACCTTTACATTTTCAAATAAACCTTGAGCCATGTTTGCTTATCTCATTCAGTTCTCTGAGGTGAAAAGAACCGGAAACCCAAGACACAAGCACCCCAAACCCAGTGGCATTTATTTGGCAAACTATTTCTGGGGGGCTACCTAATAACAATAACTCATTTAATTATAGGAAAGATGTTAGTGGTCTGCTTCTCTGCCACATCCTAGGCTAACATCAGAACAAAGTACAATATTGCTTTATAAATAATTTTTCCCGAGGAGCCCCAGGGCCAGGTTGTTAGCATCAATATCAGAGCCGCATCACAGGCCAGAGACCAGGGCCAGGAAAACAAAGGCACTCCCAGATTTCCCCACCTGCCCGAGCAGGTGATGGGAGAGAAGATCATCGCCGGCCCTAAGCCTCAGCCAAATGGGAGAGAGGTGGAGAAAGCAGAAAAAAATGGGTGGGAGAGAAGAAAACAATCCAGATGATTGGTTTTGCAGAGTAACGCTTGTAACAATCTCGGTGCCTCTGATCCACATGCTAATGTGCAATTTCATCCAGTTTATTGCAACCCACATACTCATGAAATCACACACACATTGGTGTATGGGACCCTAATAGAGCCCAGGGGTCACCTTATTCTCTGTTGATTCCTATGTAGTTTCTTGTCTTTGGATTTTCTTCCTACAATTTATGATAATATATATGTAATGTAGATAGAAAAGACCACCCACCTGTACATGCTGAAGACTGTATTTCCATTGTGCATAAGATAAACATATACTTCCTCAACATCTTCATGCTTCATCATGCTGAAGGTGAAGAAATACACACCTGAAAGGGTAGGGATTCATCCATGTTTATATTAACATACTATGCACTGAACATCTGAAGAAAACACAGACTTCATACTTCTTTTGTTGACACTGTAATGTAATATGTAGTTTCTTCTTGCTTTCATGGGCACAAGTGTCCCTTCATCTGCTCACCTTCAAGGTGCTTTAAATTTTTGAGAGTTTCTCAATGTGTACCCCTAATAAGAGTATAAAGTCTTTTAAAGGAAGGAGTTTGCCTTGTGTTAATTGTATTGACATTATTCGACCCCTGACACAGGATTTGGGGAAAATTCCAACTCATTTGTAAATACCAGTCGACTATTATTAGCCTCCACCATGGGATTTAAAATGACAAAACAGAGTCCTGTAGATAAGCACATGCTGTTCTGTGGCCTAAAACCTTAGCCAAGTATGAAATTACAATGCATTACTATACTTGCCAAATGTTAGCTAAAGCCAAAGAAATACTTACTCGTACAATAAATATTTCATAATTCATAAGAAATAGTTCCAGTAATTTCTCATGTTGTTCATAGTAAATCTGTGAACTTAGGTGTAATAATAGATCTCACTTCGACACAGAAACATATTCTTGTTACTAAAACTCTGCTACTTTTACTTATTTTTAAAAGACTGACATATTTTAAAAGATGTGTCTTTTCTCAAAAGAGCTTAAGGTTCTTAATGAAAAACAATTCAACATAAATTAATGTCCTCTGAATGCCAGCACAGAAATGCTTTTACTGAATATCAGTCCAACAGCAGAGAGACAAGCTAAATGGAAAACTTTCCTAATAACAAATGATCTTGGGTTTGGAAGTACATTTTGGAAAGTTGAATGAATATAAATTATCAAGCTCTTTTTATTTCCATGTTACAGTTTAAAACTAATGACCTTGCAAGAGAAAAAAAATCCCAAAAATATATTTTAAAAGGGAAAAGAAAAAAATGCACTGGCAGTCTGTATCTTTTCCAAAGGTGTAATCAAGTGACATAGAAACCATATTCACCCATCTGATTCTGACTCAAACTGAACCAAATACCAGTATGCTTGTGATTTATTTAATGTCAGAAATGGATATTAAATATGCTAGGAAATAGTATAAAAGTTAGTTGTGTCCATTTATATCCCTAGAGATTGACCTGCAGAAGAAAAGTAAAGTGAGATATAAAAGGATATAAATAATGTAAGTTATATGTGTGTTGTTTTTACATTTGGTAACATTTCATATTAAACACACTCACACATACACACATACAAGACAATTTTCCATGCCTCAACAAGAAAAAGAATTAAATAACGGGGAAATTTATGTTTTCCTTAAAAAAATTATGAGAAAGAACTATGAAAAAAAAGGGTCAGAAACATTTTTGAAAGAGCAGACTAAGAAACCATATGGTGAATAAACTAAATTCCTCTAAGTGGAAATGCAGAACTGAATATATTGCACTCCACATGGATTTCCTTGGCCAGAAAAGCTAATGAAATGGGAGCCAACATGTTTGCACTATGGCTTCCAGGTCTTTGTGCTTCTTTGATCGTAAAAAATCAACCTTCTCTACCTCAACAGTGTCAGAATGGAAGAAGATGAAGCAGTCATTTTACAATCTATTGATAAGGTTTATACAATAAACTGTAGGACCCTAATAATTCCTGCTGTGATCAGATCGATGTCCAGTCAGGAAAGTTCTAAAATACTAAATCCTTAATTTTCAACCGTAAAGACATTGAACTCAACAGAACCATTCTGTGGGCATTCTAGGCACTTATATAACCCATGGCACGACAATGTTTCCTCCCTCTCTTTCTCCTTTCCATTCTGTCTCTTTTCCATTCTCCCCTTCTCTTCCTTCCATATTTCTTCCTTCTTTTTCTCCTTTGCATTTTTTCCTCACTCCTTCCTTCCCTTCCTCCTCTCCTTTCTCTCCCTCCTTCCTTCTTTCCTTCTCTTCGATTGCCAGGTTGATTTAATCATTAATTTGTTTTGACATCTTACCCGATACAGGGGCTCTAAATCTTCCAGTCATGACATCAAAAAAGTTTCCAATGTTGGTCTCAACACTGCTGAAGATAATCCCGCTGTTCTGATTACTGAAGTGAGTTGCTAGAGAAGCCATAAACGCAATCTAAGGATGAAGTTGATAATTAATAGGCAGTTCTTCTTAAAATAATAAAGGTTTTATACAAATAAATTTATTGTGGCATTATCGGTAATGGTAAAATTGGCAGCAATTAAACATGGAAGAAGAAGGAAATAAATTATGGTAATTTCTAAACTTTCTAATTATATTAAAGGTCACCTTGTACTATACTTGGACCTAATGTGGAGTTGAATTTCAGTCTACCAATTTCTCTCCTCTCTAAAAATGACTGCAAAACTCTCTACTGCTACATGATAGGCTTTATCCAAACATCTTTTGAGTAAGCTATGCAGACTAAGAATCAGAGTGGCATGAGATTGATAAAACCTGAAGAAGAATTTAGGCCCTCCGACTCCTAACCCCTAGTAGGTGGCCAGGTTTAGAGTCACCGACGGGTGTGCAGAGGGTAGTTTACCTGCAGCTCTGGTGGAATCCCTGGGTAGCCCTTCTCTCCTTTGGGGCCGTGCTGACCCCGCTCCCCTCGAGGACCCAGGTCACCTTTGTCGCCTTTCTCACCTTTGGCCCCTTCATGGCCAGTGGCGCCATTATTTCCATTATTTCCATGGTTTCCTTAAATAGCCAGACATCATTATGTGAGAAATACAGTCACACTTACTTATCATCCATTTTTAGAGCAACACAGACCCTTCCTTTAAAAGTATCCCAATTAATGTGGTGGAGGAGTTAGTCATGAGGGTAAAGAAAAAAGTGTGATGTATTTTAAAAAATGGGAAACAAAGCTTATGTATTCAGGGGTGGAGGGTTATAGGGTGGGTAGGGGAATAGGAAAAAAATGAGAATTAAATTGTGTCATATATTGGTACATATTCCCAATATTGATTGTGACCATGATGTGTATATACAATGTGCCAATAAAGATACAAATTAAAATTTTAAGAAGTATCCCAATTAAATTATAAAAGGAGACCATTTCAAATGATCAAAATTACAGCCAAGGAGCATCATCAAACAGGCAGGTTTTTGTTTTGTTTGTTTGTTTGTTTGTTTTTTTGGAGCCAGGGTCTTGCTTTGTAGTTCAGGATGGCTCTGAGCTCACTATGTAGTCCAGGCAAGCCTGAAACTCAGCAATCCTCCTGTCTCTGCCTCCTGAGTGCTGGGATTACAGGCGTGAGCCACCATGCCAGGCAGACAGGCAGGTTTTATTTTGTTTTTATACTGGGCTCTGGGCATTTTGTAGAACAGGAAGAAAATGTTCAAAGGGAAAGGGGAAGGGAGCAGAGGAAAGCAAATGGAAAGAAAAAATGATGCAAAACAAAAAAATTGAAACAAAGCTTAGGTATGTGGGGGTGAGAGATTGTAGGGATGGCAGGGGAAAGGAGGAAAATGAGAATCAAGATACATCATGTATAGGTACAAACTCTCAGTAATGAATGTGATTATAATGTATACCCAAAATGTACCAATAAACTCAACAAAGGGGAAAAATTTAAAAAATAAATAAACTGGGCTCTAGCTCCTAAGGCCCTAAAATCTATTGTTCTATAAAGCAAGACTTTTTCGATAAACTGTGTGGGAGGCAGATCATTACATTATCATTTAAAGTAGCAAAGATTAGAAACCAAAATTTCCATCAATACAAAAGGTTTAAGTTATTAAATGTCATAGAATAGTAAATGAAAGTAATACTGAAGAAATACACTAATGATATAGTGATAACCATGAAATTTTAACATCAAAATGCCCATCAACTGGAGACTGGATAAAGAAGATGTGTTTTTTCAATAAAATGGAGTATTACTCTGCCATAAAGAATGGTAAGTTTGAGTCATTTATGTTCAAATGGCTGTACCTCTGGGACATACTTATAAGTGAAATAAATAGGTAACAGATCTGTAAATATTGTATCTTTTCTCTGGTATGAGAAACTGAAGATGTAAATGAGCTCTAAATATTGTGAAATAGAAAATATTCAAAGGGAAATAGGGTATAGGGATAAGTAAAAAGGGGAAGTAAAAATATGATGGTAATAGAAAAGGGAAACAAAGCTTATGTATATTGGGGCAGGGGGTTGTAAAGTGGGTGGGGGAATGGGAAAAAATGAGAATTAAATTGTGTCATGCTGGTACAAATTCTCAGTATTGTGTGTGAGCACGATGTGTATATATAATGTACCAATAAAGATTCAAATTTTTAAATGCTATATATAAAGATGTCATGTTATTTTCATTCAAAACAATATGTATATATAGTGTCTACAGGAAAAAAAGACTAGAATAAATTACATGAGAGTTTTTAGTTTTTTTTCCTAAATGGATAAAAAGATATCATTCTATATATATATTTTTTCTGTCCTTCTGAAGTTTTGTACCAAGGATATGTATCACTTTTATAACTGTGGTAAACTCATTAATTGACAGGTCATAATAATTTTGAAAGAAGAGTTTGATAACAGTTTCAGTGCCTCACTTCAAAAAGCTGCTTGCTGCACCTCTTCCTTATTTTTATCTTTGTGGAATTCCAGTCTTTTGTTTTTCATTTTATGTGCTGCTTATCGGGCATCATATCAGGTTTACAATCCTTTCAGATCAGTGGACTCTGTTTACAGGTTAATGTGGTTAGTGACAAAGGCAGTTCCTGAGGGAAATATTTAACCAAGGCATTGGTTCTACAACCTCAGAGAAGGAAGGTCTGAGAAAAATTTAAATATTCCCTGTCCCACATCAATGGCCCTGACGTAGCAATGGCATAGGTCCCATGTCAGTAATCATGGTTTTAAATCTAACAGAATTTTCACTAGGAATTTTGGTTCATGTGAGAAGCAATACAAAAGTATAGAAAGCTGAACCATTTTTGATAAATATTAACTTCATTGCAGACAAATCAATGAAGAAGAAGTTGACTTCAGCCAAATATTAAGAGAAGTCTTATCTCTTGGGAATGACTTAAGGAGAAAGCAAAGTAAACCCTGATAGGCTTGGGAGTCACAGGGTAAAGAGGGTTAGAAACACTCTCTTCAGCCAACCCATCGCACTAGCCATTTCCCAGAAGGCTCCTAAGCCTGAGACACTTGTCCAAGTGTGCACTGTAAATGGCTGCACGTGGGTCTAGAGGGACCCAATGCGGCTTTGGGCATTTCCTGTGCCTGTCTGTGGTGTTGAACTCAGATATGTTTCCACGAGCCCAAGTGAGACATGAAAACCAGCTGAGGGTCCAGAGCCTGGTGGTGGAGGGTTAAACTCAGAATCATACGGAAGAATGTGCCGCTTAGTAAACAGCACCAGGGAGATGACTATAATCCAGTCCAGTAAGCTTTCCTCTCTGCCTGCCCCTACTTCATAGATCCCCTGAAAGTTAGATAGCATGTGCTGCTAAAGTACACTGTGACAGAAATGCTGGCTACTATAGTTCAGGTACATGTCCTGAAAGGGGCAAGTATGGTACTGTGGAGAGATGGAAGAAACTCTGGGAGTTGGGAGTTTAGTGTGAGCTCATGGTCTCTGGGATCAAAGCCCTGAAGCGAGCTGCAGGACCCTGGTATGTTCCTTTTCTGCTTTTTCACTTCCAGGGCTCCGTGAGGTGAGCAGCTTTGGTCATCGCCATGAGGTGTTGCCCCGCGACAGACTGCAGTGAGGCCATTCAATCATGGATTGAAACCTCCAAAACCGTAAGACAAAACTTGACTTCTCTTTTTGTAAGTTGAATATTTCAAGTACTTTCTACGGTAACAGAACACTGGCTACAGTAGCAGCAAGAGCAGTCCCAGGTAAGAGTCAGTTAGTTCTATTCTCCTTATTGGCAAAGATCCTCCCACTGTGCATCGGTTTCCTCAAGGTTCCTGAAATTGTTTGGATTCTTCGTGTAGAGGCCAAACACTAGAGTTGATAGGTTCCACCTGAACTGACTTAATAAACGCAACTCTCCTACCCACTTCTCTTTTGAGATTTCCATGCAACCCCTTTAGATCACACATAAACAATCCCAAATTATTTAAGGTTTATCTTGGCTCCTATTTTTTTTCTGTCATTCATTTTTTTTTTAGTTTCTATTGTTATTAGTACACGTTTGCAGACTGTAATGTTTACATTCTTTGTTGGGAGTTACTACTTGCACACAATACATCTCAATTACTTTTTCACTGCCTTCCCCTCTCCTACTTCCCTCCTCCATCTAGCTCTCGATCCCTTCTCACTGGAAAATGATGTATCTTACTATTATCTATCTTTTATGTTGCTCTTTATCTACATTTTGAGGTTTCCATATAAGAGAAACTAATAAAGTTTCTGCATTTGATTAACTTCATTTAATATTGTCATATCAAAGGACATCCATTTTCTATAAATGAATCACATCTATCCTTCTTTAATAAATACCACATTTTCTTTAACCATTCATCGGTTGATGTACATGTAAGATATTTCCAAGATCTAGCTGTTATGAACTGTGCTGCTATAAACATGAGTATGCATTTATCACTGTAATACAAAGTTTTAAAATCTTTGAGAAAGAAAGGAAATAGCTGGATTTTGGAATTTTCGTTTTTTGAATAATTTCTCTAATCCTCTCCATAGCAGTTGTACAAATTTACATTCCCACCAGTAGTCCCTGTGATTAGACTGGTGGTATGTTTTTGCATTTCTTCTCACCTGGAATTCCTGGAGGGCCTGGAGGTCCAGGGGGTCCTTGGTAGCCACGGAAGCTGTAGTCTCCATGACAACACTTGCTGCAGTCTGGAGGCATCCCTCCAGTTTGTGGAGACTTAAAAAGGATAGAGAAGTTTAAGGAAAAGGCATTTATGAGCAATCAGGAATTTTTAATTTTCTTCCGGCCTTGACCTTTCAGTGGGTTTAACTTCAGTCAATCCACAGCTATGTCAGAAAAGACAATCTGGGCCTGGGGTGGGAGTGTTGAAGGCCTAGGATTCAAGAATTAGTTGGATGATCTAAGGAGAGACAACAGGAAGTCACAGAGCAACGTGCACTTTGGGACTTGTGAGAATGAGACTGTGAGAGGGGATAGTGCTTCCAGACAGTACTTTCCTGTGACTGCCCAGGACAAAAAAGCCAAAACTCCTTCAGATTGAACTTGAACACTTTCTTCTTTTGCAATACTCTAAGAGTTACTTGTAAATGTTAAAAGACCTTGTGGCCTTGTCCATACTTAGGGAAGGCTAACTAACTTAGTTAATTAACTTAGCCTGAAAGAACCAGGTCTCCTTGAATGTGCTAAATACACCATTTGCTCTCAGAATATGCTAAATGCAAACCATTTGCTCACTCAAGGAAATGGACCCCTCCTTCTGGGACCAAACAGCAAATGGTCACATCCTGACTTCTGGGAAGGGCTGGTCCCCCCTCCCAGAACCCATGTGCAAATTAAGAAAAGCTCCTAGCAGGGAGATGCTTTTGTCAAAAGAGGCAATATAAACTGATGGAACAGAGAAGCTAAGAGAGCGAGCCGAACTACAATACAGTGCCATTCAGGAGGCTGTAGAGAGGCCAAGCTAGACACTGCTCTCCATGCTGGAACCCTCCGTGCTGATTACCGTGTTGAAATGTTACCAGCGTTGCTTTGCTGGAGTGGTAATTATATTATGTTTTCAAATTGCTCTTGTACTATCCTACCACTCTACTTTCATATATAAATAAGAAAATTCTTATTTTCAGCGTTCCTTAGTTTCATTTTGCAAATGGAGCCTCAATTCTGTTCAAACGTGCACCAATTTAACAAGTTTCTCCCCCTTGTTGAAACAAATACCCAGTACCCCCTGACACAGCAAAATTGAGTAGATAGATGATCCTGAAATTACAAAACCAACTACTTTAAACAAGCTATTAAACATTATATTTCTGTCACTGATTTACAAGTTGGATTAGGAATTCTTAGAAACTCTGAATTGTAATACTACAATTTCAAATAACTATAGTGCACTTAAATTCCCTTAGGAAATTGAAGAAAGTACTCTTCAAACCAACACATTCATTTCTTTACTTAATTGAGAAATAGAAGTTACATGTAGTTATTTAACATACCATATTTTTTGCAATATATTTGTTCTTTTGTATACAATGGTTAAATTTAGCAAATTAACATTCATTACCTCACATACTTTTTCCTGTGGTGTGTACACTGAAAAATCTACTCCCTTAGCAACTATAAAGAATATAAAGCATGCCGGGCATGGTGGCTCACACCTATAATCCCAGCATTCAGGAGGCAGAGACAGGAGGATTGCTGAGTTTGAGGCTTGCCCGGGCTACATAGTGAGCTCAGGGCCAGCCTGAACTACAAAGCGAGACCCTGTCTCAAAAAAAAAAAAAAATAAAATAAAATATATATAGCATTATTATAAACTTTATCAGTACATTTTAATTACTTATATCTTGAAACAACTTCAACTTCTTTATAAGTATTTACTAAGATGTGCCACTTCACACATTCTACTTCAAAATTTAAAGTGACTGTATTGCTGCTTGAACCAACATTTAATGTACACTAAATTCAAACTCATTATGCTTAAATATGACACAAAGTAAAATGCTTACTTGCACAAAGATGCAGTTCTGAAACACGTGCTTGCTGTGAAGGAGCAGGAGAGTTAGTTAAAGCTGATGGGAGAGAGTTACAGTGCCTTATAAAATATGGACTCTCGTTTGATTTGGCAACTTGTCTTTTAATTATGTCATGCGAAATGCTTGTGGAAACTTTCCTGGACACCAATTATAATTCAACGGTCTTTTGAAAACAGCATATTGTTGCTAAGGAATTAATTTTAAAGAAGGGAAGGAAGGGGGAGAAATGAAGGGAAAAGACAGGAAAGAGGGAGGGAGAGAAGGAGGCAGGAAAAAATATAAAAGTCCAGTTTTCTTCATTACAAGAAATCCAGTTGGCGAGCTGGGTAAGAACTTCACATTGCAGCACATTTAGACTTTGCATGCATTTGTTTGTTTGAGCAAAAAGAAGGCTTAGTTTCTGTGTTCTCTTTTCATTTAAGTTTTCCACAAAGTTGTTCAGAGAAAAGCACAAAGTGGCTTGCTGGCCCAAGCATTCTGCCACCACTCGGAACCTAAGAGATGTGTGATAAAAAGCTACACTTTATAGCTCATTCCTGGCCTCGTCTGCATTCTACTAGACTGAACCCAAGACAGGTATAGAATCTATAAAGACCTATTATTTTTAAAATATGATTACCTCACCAACCTGTTGTGCAAATGCAAATAAAACTTTAGATAACCAAATCTAAGCTTCTTCACCAGCTAGAAGAATTTTTCCACCCTCACACACAAATCATTTGATGTTTTTCTTCCAGGAGGCGCTGGAGCTCCAGACACGCCCTTTTATCAGCCTCTCTCAAACCTCTTTCACAGGGGATAATATTTTTTTCTTTTTACTCTTTGCTGTGAATAGCCTTTCTCTTTGTCTCGTCTTTTAATATCCAACTCAGAAACAAGCACTAATTTATTTACGAACTCCCTTTTGTGTATTCACTGACGATGCTTATTGTATGGTATTTAATCAAACTTAATTAAGTTAACAAAATATCTCCACTAGAGTCCTGTAGAATGGCTTAGGGAATAAAACTTGGGTGTGTTTATATTTTTGGTCCCAATCCTAAACCTTAGTTCAGTGTAGAAGCCCAAGTCATGCTTGAGATAGTGAAGGGTGAAGAAAAGGAGAATTAAGATGAAAGGCAGAAGAAATAGGGAAAAAAGAAAGAACATATTATAATCGTAAATTTAGTTTGCTCATATTCATGGTAGAGAAGCTGTATAGAAAACTTCCAGAACATCAGTGTCTTTAGATTTCCTTAACAGATTTGTTTCAGTAACCCAGAACTAGAAGACAGGGGAAAGTATAAGTATAATTTGAACTTCCTGTTGGGTGTTGGTGACCAGCTTATGATGATTGCTGACACTCTGTGACTGTCTCCTGCTGCCTCTGGGCTCACAGTGCCATGTATAGGAAGGATGCCCTCCAGTGAAATGAGCAGCCTAGATCAAGATGTGGTCAACAGTTAAAATGCTTTTATCACTAAGGAAAATATAAATTAGCATTAATCATTCCTCAGCCAAAAGACTATTAGATAAAAGGATATCTCTGACTGAGGCATTCTCTTTAAGCATTATCTTGTCTTCTGAAGCTCCTTAAAGAAGCAGCTTCCCCTTGACACAACCCCATGGAAAGAGTTGAAAATTTCTTTGTCTGGTCTAGTTAGAAGTATCATATTAGTCCCAGATCTGCACCAGAGACTGTGTGTAATGATAGTCTGAGTATGTAAGTGGATAATAAACTCAACATCTCAATCTGCGCCTAGAGGCACAACTTTTCAGCCTACTTAATGCATATAAACCATAAATTCTTGTAGTAAAAGACATTGGTACAAAAATCATTTAATTAAAAGTGACTTTATGCCTATCTGATTTCAGCACACTGCATGCTTAGGATGTAAATTAAAAACTGTTATTCCTGTTTTCAGTGTTTTAAATTAAACCAAGATTTGCAATTTGCTATGACAATATCTCAATTCACTCCCATACCACTCTCAAAGACTTAAAGAAATTTCCTTGTTGAGTGCATGCCTGGAGAAGAAACCCTTCTGTGATTATCAGGCATCAAGTGACAATATTTAATTTGTATTTTAAAGGTACGATTCTGGGGGGTTAAACTCTGATTCTTTTGTAAAGGGCTGGACATAGAAGCGTAGCAACCTAGAATACTGTAAACAAGACTGGCATGAGTCAGAGTAAACTCACAAGTCAAAGTAAAGCCTTTGACCCATTTTGGCAAATTCAAAGGACAGCTTCTCCCCTCTGAGAAAGATGAAGACAGTGAGTCTTAGGATCTGCAAATGACTCTCTGTAGGGGAATCTAGCTGCACCAGGCAGCACTCTTTTCTGCACAAACAGAGCAAGAAAGAAATCAAAATCCAGCACAAGGAAAAGCCCCCAGGTTCCTGTTTCTAAGGGGAGTAATGCTATGGCCCCTCTATCCCAGCACATGGCTGCCGGAGACCGGCAGTCAACTTTCTAGTCCAGAGCAACCCACGAGCAGCTTAGTACACTGCTGTTAAGAACTGAAGCTAACAATCTTAGCCCAAATGGCAATAACAACAGCAACCACACAATCATTCAGCTTTCATAGAAATCCTTAGAAGAGAATTCAGAGTACCTGGCCCCAGAACGGGGTGATCTGGGCTAGATCATCCGCCTCTGGGTGCGGTAGCTCATCTGGTCTCAGAGTTTTTAGGTCTGTAGAAGTGTTATTATCCACAGTCCCAGTTTTAGAATGGCTCCGCTCTCTCAATTTCTCCCTCCTGGAGCCGCTACGGCCAGTCTGCTGGTGGCTCTGCACTATTCTCGCCACCACTTTATTAGCTCTTCCGCTCACCTCCATGTATTCATCTTGACACAGGCAAAATGGGAGAAAAAACAAAGCCAGCAGGTGCCAACACAGGAGCTGCCTCCCAAGCATCCCAAGCATGATTTTCAGCAGAGCCACAGAGCCTGCTCAGGAAGATGTTGGGGCTCCAGGCGCTGTGGTGTCCTCCAGCAAATGCCAGGGCTGAGGATGAGAACTGCAGCCAGGCTGGGTGGTTTTATACTTTGGTGTGTAATAAATAAGGCTGCAGGCATGCCAGAGTGACAGCAGCCCTCCCCCAGGCAGAGCGGCCCCCATCCATCACTTTCCCACACTCCGGGCAAGACGGATTTGTGCGCACAGCTCCAAGTTGGTGGAGTTCATAAAGGTCACACCTTGGCACCGTGAAGAGAACACACTCAACCAGCTGGAAACAGAGAGTGTGTGTCCGGCGGTGTGCTTTCATGATTAGACATGGGAAGGCTGTGCCTTCGTGGTCTAAAATGCCTTTTGGAAAAACCTACTCTTGTGCTTGCCAGGAAATTCATGCTTAACTACATCAGTTCCATCTGAAATGACAGCAGGAACCCATTTAGGTCAATCCGGAGAGCGCTTGCTCTTCAGAGCCCCGATAGGGTTCCTCCCTTTTACCCTCTGAAAACAACTTCCAGACATGAGTAACAGAAACCAGATTATTGACAAACATTGAGATAAATTCAGGTGCTGAGTTTCTGGGTTTGCCTGCGGGATTTCCTCATTCTAGGTTTTATTTCTTTTTCTTTTGAGTTTAAAAAAGCCAAAGTTTATTCAAATGTAATCAAATCCTTCTTGGCAGTGGGAGATATAACCCCCTACTTTGTGTTGAAAACTTCTTCCTTTGAATATGTTCTTGAGTTAAGGGATCCGAGGGAACACAAAATGTCAGAATGAAACATTATCCCAAATGTTTCAAGAGCTAGATAATTATTTCCTCTATTTTAGCATTTTTATTTTTATTAATTCTGCCAAAGATCAAATGCACATTCTTAATCTCTTTGCAATAAAAATTTGAGAGAATTTCTACAGCATTGTGATTAAAATGATTCTATTTACATATCACTTCATTCCACTATTACTCACTCACTCCCTGAAGAAACAGTTGCTGACCACCTTCCAGAAGCACCAAGACTCTGGGACTTTAAAAAGGATGAGAAGTAGTGCCTGGTGTGATGGCTTATGTCTGAAATCCCAGCACTTGGAAGACAGAGGCAGGAGGATTGCTGAGTTCAAGGCTAGCCTGGGCTATATAGCTTAGGGCCAGTCTGAACTACAAAGAGAAACCCTGTCTCAAAAAAAAAAAAAAAAAAAAAAAAAAAAGGATGAGAAGCAAGTGTCTGACACTCAGGAGACAAGGGTGGCACTGGAAGGAGCCCAAGGCTTGCAGAAGCCAGGGGTCCTCAGAAAGAGGGAACAGCTGGAGAGTGACAGGAAGGAGAGTGGCTCACAGCTGCCCTCCTCACTTAGCCAAGGGGCTTGAGAACCAAAAGCCACCGCTGAGCCGGCCAAACCCAGCCAGAGCTCACTTGGCCACGCTGGCTGCCACAGTCACACATGGTGCTGGAGATGGGGTAAGAAACAGTCTGCCCTGGTCACAAGACCAGGGCTCTGGGGAGTCAGGCTGGTGAGCAGACCTTCCCTATTCCATGAGTCCATGAGGGGTGTCTACAACTTCCCCTCTTGGGACTCTGGGTTTTGTGGCAAGTGCGGTCCAAAGGCAGAGAGCACATCAAACTGTGGTCTAGCACTAGCTCTTCTGGAATATTCCTTACATAAAACACACCTAGAGAAGAAGCCAATGAACACGTAAGAGGCCTGAGCCTTGTCAACAGGCAGAAGGACAACATTTTCACGAGATACTCCCTCCTCCACTGGCCAGGGGAAAAGGTCACAGAGCAAAAAATGGGTCTGAAAACCAGGTCACCTAATTCACATATTGTCCTAGAGCTGCCTCTGGCTTTTGGTGTCAGGCATTGGCCACAGCATGGACTATCTGGCTACATAACTACAAATCTTCTCCTTTTGATTTCCAGCCTCACAGAGAATTTCCAGCTAGTGTTTAAACCCGGTCATCCGTGCTTGTGGTTCTGCATATTGCAACATATTGGGAACTTCTGAAAATATCAGTGCCTGGGTCCCATCACAGACCAATTCTGATAGAATCTTTAGCGTGGCCAGAGTACTAAAAATTTTTCAGACATTCCCCCAGATAATTCTTTTGCACCCAGGATTAGGAATCACTAATCCATCCTGTCCTTAAATCAAAAATAATAACTGTTAATATTATAATTTGCTGATACTTAACTATATGCCAGCAGAATACTTTGATTTGGCTCACTGTCCTTTCAGCAAGTCTATCTTCCCCCATCTTACAGACGGAAAAACAGAGGTAACATGACTTGTCCAATGTTACAATTTGGAAAGAGATTTGTTACTAGATGTCACCCCCAAGCCTGACGTGGTCGTAGGTGTGGCTTTTTCAGAGATGACTGGATCTACAGTGTGTCGTGCAAAAAATAATTCATTGTACAATGCTAGGATTCATGGCACTAGGATTAAGGCTATGAGTGCTATCAGCTCTAAGTAGCTAAATAAGATAGAAGGGATAGAAAAAGCTGTGGCATCTTTTGCTGCTTTGCTACCTGCTGCCCACCATGAACTCTTTCTATCTGCAGTGTCAAGCTGCCATGCCACCCTACACTGGAGCCAGCCAATTGTAGACTCTACAAACTGTGAGTTAAATAAACCTTTCCTCCTTTAACTTTGGCTATTGGGTATTTTATCTCAGCAATGAGAAAAATAACTCAGACAGGCTTATCACGAACGGGCTCCATTTGGCTTCTGACTCTGTATTCCATCTTGGTACAGAAAAGCAGGAGGCCAACTACTGGCAGAAGGCCACAGAAGAAGACAGTTTGAAGCTGTAACTTTTTGTGAAATTATTAGGACACACAAGCTTAAACAATGTCTGTCTTGTCTTATTTTAGAAACCCAAAATATAAATAAGTAGCAAAATAAAAATAGATAACAGGAAAAAAGAGACAGATTTTTTTACAGAGAGATGAATGGGGAGGAGAGAAGAAGCCAAAAGTACTGTGTTATGTCCATGCAACAACCACTTCCCGTGAGGAATTATGTACTGCATACATGTACTAATTTAAAAAATTGAAAAGGGAAGGAGACAGATATCTTCAAGGAAGACTGTCCACAAGAACTATAGAAATGTAGTGTTATAGATAGAATTATGTCCCCCTAAAAAGACTTTGAAATCCTAACCCTTTAATATTAATGATCATAATCTTACTTGGTAATAGAGCCTTCATAGATGATTAAGTTAAAAAGAGGTCATCATTCTTGATCTAATATGATCGTGTTCTCATAAAGAGAGGAAACCTGGACACAGTGACAGGTTGAGTACCGTAGGAAAATAAAGGTAGAAATCAGTTATGTAATTACAAGCCAAGGAATTCCAAAGATGGCCAATAACTCACCAGGAAGGTCACAGAAGCAGCCAGCCATTCCTTCCGAGCTGTCAGAAGAAACCACTCTGCTGACACTTGATTTCAAGCTTCTGGTTTCTAGAACTGTGAGATAAGAAATTCCATTCCTTATGCTTCCTCACTTGTGTTACTTTGCTGTAGCAGTCTTAGCAAACAAATATGAACAGTATATTAAAGTTAATAACTTCAAAAGTTGCCCTCTGGGTGACAGTAATAGCTCCTCACATTCTGTACCACAGTAACTATGGTTGACAATATTTAATTGTGTATTTCAAAATAGTGAAGAAAGGTTTTGTAATGTTCCCAATACAAAGAAATCATAAATGTGAGAGGTGACAGACATACCAATCATTCTGATATAATCGCTATATATTGTGTGAATTTATGGAAATTTTATGTTAAACCCCATAAATACGTATAATTATTATGTGTCAATTAAAAAATGTTTAAAGTTTTTAAAACTTCCTGACTCTACCATCTTACACATGAGAAAATAGTAGTTTGAAAAATTTTGATAGCTGCTCAAGTTCCTGGGTGGTAAACAGTAAAGTTAGGTCAGAGAAGTCTTTGGTCTCTTGGAACAGGTCTATTTTCTTCCTTCCAGTGCTTTCCTATTAAATGCATATTAAACCTTGGCTTATTATTAAGCTTTTTTTTTTTTGAGACAGGGTCTCACTTTGTAGTTCAGGCTGGCTCTGAGCTCACTATGTAGCCTAGGCAAGCCTCAAACTCAGCAATCCTCCTGTCTCTGCCTCCCGAGTGCTGGGATTACAGGCGTGAGCCACCACGCCCAGCACTGTGGCATGTGGTATTGATTGCTGGTGGGTGTGAGTCTCCATGCCCAGCATTGTATGTGGTTACTGGGGATCGAACTCAGGACCTTGCACTTGCAAGTCAGGCACCAGAACCACTGAGCTAACCCTCCAGCCCAAGCTTATTATTAATCTTACTTGGGATTATTTCTCTAGAATGTCCCTGTACTTGATTTTCAAACCTGTAAGAGTTAGATATAGTTCCTGTCCATGAGTTAAATATTGACAATATCGAGAATCTTGGACTTCTCAAGAAGCTGTCTCTGGCTGTGAAAGAATACAGAGGATGTCTAGGGATACAGACTTTTAAGATATACTGTTTCTTGCTTGACTTTCTCCCAAGAGTCCAGTCAGGATATTGCCACAGTTAATACTGTAAGCAGCAGAAGCACAGATGTATATAAAAGTGGGCAAAAACTTCAGCTTTGCAAGCCAGAAGCAAATATTTATTTAGCTTTACAAAGGAGGCTATTATAAGATGTGTAGGTGCCTGGTGGCTTCCCCCACATGTTTGAGCATGGCCAGGACCAAAGTAGATCTGTTATGATCTGGCAAGGGACAGTCGAGAACTGTGTTGAGTTGAACGTTTCTTTATATCAGGTCCAACTTTAAGAGTAGCTTTAAAAAGCCATCTGTTCACTTGAGTTTCAGAAGCGTTTGGAGTAATATACCTCTTCCTGTTCCCTTCAATCTAAAATGTACTCCCTATATGAAGCTCAGTGAATTATGAAATTCTAAAATCAAGACTTGATCCATTTGGTTTTAAAAGGGAGGGATTGATTAAAATACAAATAAAATTAAAATATCCCTACCCAAGATGAGATAGTTCAATTACATTGGTCATTTATATCTAAATGTTGAAGAGAAGTGTGATTTAGAAAAGATTTAAAAGAAGGGAGCATTGTGCTTGCAAAATGAGCCTTGCCTCTAGAATTAAGCTATAGTTTTGTTATTTGAATCAAAAGTGGTCCATGCTTGCCATCAAATCTGGCAGTCAGGGGAGAAACACAAGCAAGAAACTCCTACTAGAAACTCTGGCCAAGGTCCTAGCAAGGGATGTGTCTCCATAGCCAAAATAAGGTTCTCAGCATCTGATGTACAAAAAATATTCAAAATATATTAATCTATAATGAAAATATATTGCTCTCAAGTGGTTTTCATATATTATGATCTTTGCTAACAACAAATTCTACAGAAAATCTACATGAGAAACCAAATTCTAGTCATAAAAGTGTATGATAGGCATAATATTGTGTGCCTTTGTGTATATCTTTAAGTAAGACAAGAAATTGAGTTATATTAATGGCCTATATCATCAAATATTTGTCAATGTCTAAACACCAAAGCAGAGCCACACCATGTATTTCAACAGAGAGAATTTAATATAGGAACAGTTTTAACAGAGATCATAAATGAAAAACACATCACTTAAGTCTAGGAGGACAGTGGGAAGAGGCCGATGTTACTTGAACTTAGAAGCTCAAAGAAGCTCCACGGACCTGGGACCCTGATGTCTGAGGAAGAGGATTAGTCCTTAAAAATGGCATATTTGTCAAGTCCAATGAGGCTTCTTCTGGAAATACAAAGAGATGCTGGGGCCAACAACAACTACCAGGATGATCAGTTGTTGCTCACGTGAAACTCACAGGAAGAGCAAACAAAGGGAGAGTGAATGTAATGAGTGAATGGCTAGGTAGCTGGGTAGACAGCATGTCGACTTTAACGTCACATCACTTGAATTTCTAGCTTTTCATCTGTCTAGTGACATGAACCTAACTTTTCTGAATGCTCGTTTCCTCATTAATAAAACAACTATCATATCTGTCTCACATGGTTGTCATGGATATTAAAGAAGGTGATGCTGTACTAATACACTCTTTTCACAACACAAAGCCTGGGACCCATTAACTCTCAAATGTTGACCATTCTTATAAATCAAGAACAAAATGGCGAGGACTAAAGGAAATTATCAGAAAAAAACACAAAATCAATGCAAATTTTATTACATTTCCTGCTAATGATTAATGAATTAAAATAGGATTTGAGTCATTAAATCAAAAAATAAAGAAAATGTTTTATTGAGTTTTTAGAGCAATAAAAATAACTTTGATTTTATTTCATTGCATTCAATAAATAGTTAAGAAACCTCTTGCAATTTTAAAAGTATTTCCTTATCTTCTTTTATTTCTCAAAGAGATATTTTTTTAAATAGGGGTAGATTTCCATGCAGAAAGAGACAAATATCCTGAGGGAATAGAGCTCTAGAAATATATGAATAATTCATATGAAACAAGGGATCTGCCTTCAAAATTCATCATTTGATTCAGCCAATAATGAGATAGCTCTGTCTTGCCTGGTTTCATGGTTTGCCACAGGCTGTTCCAGAATTCTGAGAGTATTAAGAAGTAAAATGTTTCCACATGAGCAATGTTGATCCCAGACACTCCACCCGAACCACAAAGGCACCAGATCTAGTGTTGGCATACCAAATACATTTCTGTATTCTGAGCCTTAGGCTGAGCAGTAAATGAAATGTACTCTTGAATTCTAAACTAGAAGTCTGGCTAGGCATATCCCATTGGTTCCTGTCTACTGGTGTGACGCGGTGCTCTCATCTTTCAAAGCCATTTAACCCCTTTATCTACGTGCTTTCCCACAAATCCAGTTAGATTTTCATGCTCCAAAACAGCATCCTTGCTGGCCGCATTTATACAAAGTAAGGCAGTTTTCATGCACCTAGCTGGAATGTGTAAGAGTGGAGATGTCACATGTTTAATGAGCAAGAAGACCCTAGAATTTTAAGTAAGGCAGAGCCCTCTGCAGCTCACTTAATTCCCCCACCATTTTATGTTACAGCAAACAATGGCCTAGATAGTAGTAACATCCCTAATGTAATGCAGCTACTTAGCAAACACTAGAAATAAAATATAGGCCTACTGATTACTAGAACTATGATCTTCATGATGTAGGCTACGTTTTGTATGTATAACAAGGAAATGCTGCTGTTCACAATCATTGTCCCTAGATAGGTGCAGGGTGTTGGTTCCAGAAACTAGACTCTCCCAATACCAAAATTTTCAGACAGTCTTAAGAAAATGGCATGGTGTTTGCATATAACTGATGTGTGTCCTCTTATGTATTTTAAACCATTTCTAGATTATTTATATCTAATACAATGTGAAATTTTGTTATAACTATATTGTTAGGGAGTAATGACAAGGAAAAAAGTATAGACAATTTTTAAAAATATTTTCTAGTCACAGAGAGTAGAATCTGTGGATACAGAACTTTGTGGATAGGGACATCTTACTACGGCACCATAGGGAAGTTACTGAATGATTTCACTTAACTATATCTTACTCAAGCTCCTGATCCAGATTCAAATTCCACCTCCTTCATTAAGACTTCCTTGATGAGCCAAAGTGATAAGCAAAGAGAAGACCAAGGTGAAAATGTGAAGACCTACCTTTGAGTCTCTGGCTTTTGTTTAGTTTTGTTTTGTTTCTGACAGGCTGCGCAGTCAGCATAGATGTCTGCCTATGTTCTCAGGCATTTAAGGAAGCTGTAGATCGTCAACCCAACCTGACTCACATACCCTTCTGTAAGAGGATCTCCAACTCACAACACGAAGCATGAGACTGCAAATTCATCACTACCATAAATTCATCATCCTCCCCCATTGGTGCTGGGTGGCCCACATCTGTGGTTTAAACCTATGGGGATTTTCCAATAAATCAAAGCTCCTGAAGCAGGCATGGTGCACTGGCAGTTAGGGCTATCAAAATCTTAGTGCCTCTTTTCTGTCTTGAGCTCTAAAGAGCACAACAGTTAGGGGACACCTGTTCAGCTTTGAGGAAATATAATTTAATATCTCCTGACATCCATCCTTTAAATATGGTCCCTTGGTTCATATCTATTAAGTTCTAGGTGATCAAACTAAATAATAAACAAAATAACTCTCCAAAGATAAGCGAGCTTTGTTCTCAAGCAACACTGCAATCAGGACATGTGTGTCCTAGTAAATCATATGTGTCCAAGTTTGAGGAAAAGAGAAGTCTGTGAAGCCAAAATGGATTCATGAGAGTATTTTGAAGTAATAAGCCATGACTGAAAGGATTAATAAAAGGGGTGGCTTCAGTCAAAGATTAAGTTGAGCACAATGCCTTGCAAAAGTATTTTTTTGTGTAAGGCTGTGGTGGCCTTTGTAGAAGATTTGTGGTTCTAGCATAGTTTTTGTGATTTGTCTTGTTATAAGGCATAAGTATGAAATCTCTTCTTTGTTAGTTCTCAGAATGTCTCTCTCTCTCTCAAGCCAGTTCTCTGAATGAAAGCTCAGTGCACTGAAGACCATGTTTGTAGATTTCAGGTACTATTACAGACTGAAGAACACTACCCTTGAGTCCTCTGGAATGTCCCAGCGAGAGTATTTTTTCCATAGTTATTCCCCTCTGCAGATATCATTTGATGCTTCTTTTTGTTTCAGATATGATTCTCATCTATCCAGTCCCTAGTCTTTGCTCACTAACTGAATTACTTGAAGACCATGTGCTTTTCTCCAATTTGGATTAACTAAAAACTACTGGTTTCAGGTAGAGAATGGAGAAGAAAGAGAGTGAAGAAGAGGGAGAAGAAAGAGAGAGAGAGGATGAGGGAGAGGGAGAGGGAAGGAGACATAAACTAGGAGGAAGAAATAGGAGCAAGGACAAAGTGGAGGCCTGCTTAACTACTTTCCTACCTAATACTATGCCAAAGTCAGTATATTTAACTACACCTTGTTTCCATGACTCACTGGTTGAGCTATTCAAGCATACCTGCAAGCACTTAGGAGTTCCAGAGAAATCTCATTTCTCACTAGAATGGGATAGTCTTCAGCTTAGACAAAAACCAAAGTAAGACACATCATGGGCTATTAAGATAGGCTTGGATGGCTATCAGTGCAGAGCAAGGAGAAGGTGGAAATGTCACTAGGCAAGCAGGCTCTGAGGTTTTCCCTTCCAGTTCTAAGGTTTAGACAATGTATCATTTGAAAAATTCTCTACTACGTTGTATTCATGAGATTCACTTAAATTTCCTGTCTTTTTTGCCCAGTAAATCTGATATGAGATTCTATCACATGTTCTCAGGAGTCCTCTCCTGTATCCTTCAGGTTGGAAGAAGATGAGCACAACTCACTGTCTTTCCTTGTCTGGTCACAGTTCTTTCTCTAATAGTGTTAATATGCTCTCTCTCTCTCTCTGCTTCTCTGTCTCTGTCTCTGTCTCTGCCTCTGCCTATGCCTATGCCTCTGTCTGTCTGTCTTGTCTCTGTGTGTGTGTATATATATATATATATATATATATATATATATATATACACACACACATGTATGTGTGTATATACAAACACATATACATGTATATATGTGTATATATACATATATACATACACACACATACACACACATTTATATGCAAACCCTTTCTTTCCAAGGATTCATGGATAAGAAGAGGAGCAAAGACTCATAGCCACATAAAGAGTTGGTGGTAAAAGTTTGAACTGGATATAAGAGGGCTGGGGAAAAACTGGAGATGACAAACAGACTTCCTTATGAGGGCATCATCAGATTAAAGTAGAACACACATTAATAGCCTCATTTTTGAATGTATTACTTCATGTTTTTGTCATTGAGACTGCTATAGCAAACTGTCACAATCTGGATGATTTCAACAATAATTGTTTATTTCTTACAGTTTTGAAAGCTAGGAAATTCATGATCAACGTGCCAGCTGAGTCAGTGTTTGTGAAGGCCTATTTCTATTTCATAAACAGCAGTTTTTTCTTTGTATCCTCATATGGTAAAAGTATCAAGAAAGCTCTTTGGAGTCTCTTTTATTGGCCACTCTGTTAATGGTGTCATTGCTTTTACCCTGTGTCAGAGTAGAAAACGTGAGGAGATAGCCAAAAGAGAGAGAGTCAAGAGTGCCAAGGTCATCTCAAGGTCATATCCTAGTGACCTCTATTCCAGTAGACCCCACCTTCTTATGTTTCCATAGGGACCAAGACTTTAACAAGTGGTATTTGAAGAATATTTAAGACCCAAATCACAACATTCTGTTTCTGGCACCCAAAAGTTTATATCCACCCAAATACAATTTGTGCATCTGAGCAGTTCTAACACTGATCAAAATTGCATGTCCAAGGTATTTTCTGATACTGCAGGCATACTGAGTTGTAAGCCCTTCTAAAAATAAAGAAGCAAGTTACATTCTTCCAAAGTATAACTCCATGTGGTAAACATTCCTGAAAGAAAAACAAGCTGAAATAGGAGCATGCATTGCAAGGCTTTAGTGGAGACACAAGTTGCCAGACTATCTTGAATAATGGCGAGAGGGCACTGGGAAGTGGAATGGGGTTTTTACGGAGAATTGGGTGTTGTGAGAGCATCATGGAGGGTTGGGATTGGCTTGCCTCAGGTGGCAGGTTAGGGAGCTTACTGACAGGCTGCCATTTGTGCACATAGGAAAGGAGCTCATTTTGTACCTGGCAATTTAAGGGGCCCTTTTGTAGGGTGGTGACTTTAACAATTCCCATTACAAAGGAGGATATAGAAAAATAGCATAGAGGATTGGACCAAATAAGGACTGAATCAGCACAAACATTAAATCCAGCATCTATGACAATGGCATTTGGATGTAGGATGTTAAGGGCCTGGGCAGCCTGACCTTATAGTCTTTCTGGCTGCAGCCCGGATGGCCTTTTCTTGGGCTGGCTCTTCCTGTTGCCTGTAGGCTCCCCATTAAAGTTCTACATTCCTGGCATCTCTAGGTTCCCAGGAAATCTACCGAAGCTACAGCTCCTCTTTCAAAGCTTCATGTATCTTTTTTTCCAAGGGCTGCTTATAGAAACTCTAATATTGCCACATACTTCCTAAGTCTTTTTAATACTTTTGAAATCTTAGTGGAAACTCTCATAACCCTCACAACTGTTGCACAGTGCCTGCAAAACCAGCATCATGTAAATTACACCCAGGTCTGCCAAGAGTTTGAATAGTATCCAGGGCCCCCCTTGGACCATGCTTGTAGCGGCCCCTGAGTGTCTGGACAGCTAAACTTAGGGAATCAAATCTTTGAGAAACATCTCCTTAGGCAGCATTGTGTGAGCAGAGTATCCTAGAGCTCTCTTCTAAAAAGAAGTCTTTGAAACTAGTTTATACTTTTGAACCCTTGAGTCTATAGTTAACAGGGTTTTGGTGATTCCTGAGATGTCTTTAGGCATCTTTTTTTATTGTCCTATTTCAAAGTACTTGAATATTTTTCAATAGCACTAATCTCTTTAGCAACAATATCCTCTTTGGCCGAAATTTCATAAGCTCTTTTTTTTTCTGGCCATACTACAAGTTCTCCACATATTTCCTCTCTGCTTTTTACAT
>PVIC010017316.1:0-32902 GCA_004025085.1 Thryonomys swinderianus | reverse complement strand
AGGCTGGCCCTGAGCTCACTATGGTGCCCAGGCAAGCCGCCGCGAACTCAGCAATCCTCCCGTCTCTGCCTCCCGAGTGCTGGGATTACAGGCGTGAGCCACCACGCCCAGCATTATATGTGGTAACCGGGGATCGAACTCAGGTCCTTACGCTTACGAGGCAGGCGCCGGAACCACTGAGCTAACCCTCCGGCCCTCACACTGCAAGGATTTAATGGAGTTGAAAGCTGCAGGGCCATCTCCAACGATTGCAAAAGAAGGTATTGGGAAGTGGAGCGGGGTTTTTATTGAGAGCTGGGGGTTAGTAAAGCATTGTGGAGGATCAGGATTGGCTTGCTCTGGGTGGCAGGTGAGGGAGCTTACTGATAGGCTGCACTTTAGTGCTGTGGGGAAGGAGGCCATTTGAATCTGGGCACAGTGTAAGGGACCTTTTGTAGCACACTGACTGACAGACTCTTATTTCTCTCTTCAGATTTTTTTCTTTCCTTCCTCTTGTTTTTATTCTTTAGCCTGGATTTCTGGGAATTGAACTTAGTTCACCATATCGCTTGTTTGTATGTAAAGCTTAGCTGGTTCTACCCTTTTTACTGTGTGTGTGTGTGTGTGTGTATGTTTGGAGATTGCTCTCATTGTTTGAGAAATGTATTTGTTTATCCAGGGATTTGTAGCTTGAATTTCCCCTCTCTTACCACTCCTGCAAAGATCTACTTTGGAGATATACTCAGGGATGACCGGTATTTTTCCTAAGCCTTGCCACTCATGGGAGTAACTTATTTTTTCTGCAAGTGTTTGGTCAGTGGTGGTTCTTATGCCTGTAGGATCAGCAAGTCTCTGCCCTTTGCTGATTGACTTCTGTATGGTTTGGTGTTTTAAGTCTTTCCCACACTTGCTCTGATCATTACTGGGTGGATGCAGTCTAATGCTGTGGACGACCTTCCAACCCCACCCCCCCCGTCTCCAGCTCTACTAGAGCTTCTCCTGGCTCTCTCTTTTTCTAATGCTCTCTCTGTTTAACTTCTGATGGCTCTGCCATCTTTCTTGTTGCTACTTACATCATCGGGGTATGAGAACCTTCTTAGTTTCCCACCACCAAGTTCTCCGTTTCTTTTCCCTTAACAATGGCCGTTGACATGATATTCTGTACATGCTATTCCAAATAACCTCAGTCCCATGAGGGTATTCTGACCCTCTTTCTCTTGATCACCCATTTTTCTGGCACGTTTCTTGTACTTGGTTGAATCTCTGAGTTACTGCATTGGAAATAGGGGCAGGGACAGAAAATTGGTCCTGTTTTCCCTGAGTGATACTCCAACTTCACTAGCAGAGATTGGTCATACAATGGCTCCAAATCTTGTTAGATTGCCTCTGCTGATATCAAGCTATGCCTGTGAGTGAGATATGGTAGGAGTCTGTGACTCTTTGAATAGATGCATTATTCTATGACTAGGACCTGGGAGGAGGAAGACAATGTTTTAGATTAGGGCATTGTTATTAAGCACCATGATCAGTGAGAAGTCAGAAGGACTGGGACATGGGCATGAACAAGAGCCTCTTTGTGGTTTTCATGGGAAGAAATGGGTGAGACAGGTTAAGACAGTGTAGGAATGGCTAACTTGAATAATACCTGTGGGCACTAGAACAGAGTCCCCTTCATGCTTGGTTCCTGGCCCTGAGATACTAGGGCAGGTGAATACCAGCCCTGAGCAGAGAGTATGGGAGAGCTCAGAGAACAGGTGGGGTGAGAGGGCCCTGGGTTGGTTGACATGCATATGATAGGTATCCTGTGCTACCCTGAGTGTGTTAACACATGTTTATGCTCCTGTACGTGTGGCCTTGTGTTGTGTAGCAAGTCTCGTGGGCTATGTGATTACCAAACCATCTCATTATTGGTAATGCCCTCTTGTTCTACTGGTTTCCTCACACCTGAATAGTAAGAGATCCCACATTTTAAAGCATGATAGTTTCAGCAATCAGTGTGATTTGTTCTCATCCTGGAAACGTGCCCATAGACTGCTCTTGGCTTGACGACTGGGTCCACCAGATGGCAGTGGCAGCCTGGGAAGTCATCTTTGCTGCCTGGTATGTACTTTCTCTTAGAATGACTGCTGCTTATGGGTTTGCATAACGTTGCTATGGATTCCCAACCTACATTAGATTTTGATGCCTGCGTCCTCCCTAAGTTCCATTATCAACTGTGTTCCCTGCATAGGTTTTAGAATAATGTTCTTTGTAGGATCTTTTTGTTTTTGTTTTGTTTTCTTTGAATCAGTCTAAATTAATGGGCCTCCTCTCATTAATTTAAGGGACTAAAGTGTGACACATAAATCTGTGGACAAGATCTCACCTACATCAACTGTTTTCAGGCACCGGGCATTCTAGACTTATATTCAAGATATTACCTAGATACACATGTACCACACATATCACTTAGACCAGCGATGGTGAACCTTTTAGAGCTTTCAGTAACACAGCCTGCTGTGGCACGCATGCCATAAGTTCAACACCACTGACCTCGACCCTTATCCCAAATATCACCTACACCTAGTTGCCAGAGATGACACTGTCTCTGGCTGGCATCAGCCAGGCTCGAGATCTTTGCTTGTTGATGACTCTTCCCTTAGGAGTGAGATGACTGTAACCGTGCCCAAGATTTCTCCCCCAGCCATGCACAGATTGTATCTCCTGAGACCCTGGTGAACTGAGCATAGAGCATTTATTGCTTTTCTCTTCTGAGACCAGAGAGTAAGGATTCAATTTTATTTTGTAAGTTCTCCGTCGACTTAGCCCACAGTTCAACCCCCCTGACCTAGAGCCTTATCTCAAATGTCACCTACACCTAGGTGTAGCATAAGAAGATAAAAGCATGGAAAGCCCATGGCGGTGGCTGCACCTGACCAGAGTGGAGAGCTCTGTAACCAGGAGGGAAGTGCCACTGTGGGCACTCTTTTGGAGAGTGGTGTCGTCATTAGGAAGGCTATTGAGTTCTTTCTGCCAGCCATTTAAATGGTTTGGATAAACAGCACGTTAATTAAATTCAAGGAGAATATGAAACTGGGAGGGCATACAAGCACCAGTGAGAATAGCAGAAAGAATTAAGCAGACTCTGAGAGGTTATGAAAATGGGATGGAAACAACAAAGGGAAATTTGATCTAAAAAACAAATTAGTTAAGAGATGGTAATGGTGCCAGAAGGGGGAAATCTTACCCAAGTTTTGATTTGTGCCCACAAACACTTACAGGTGTAATTATAGAAAGGCATCTTGGGCAAGAAGGACTTGCTCCTCCTCAACCTGGGTTGCTTTGTGCCCAGTGTCTCAGCAAGGTTAGGCATCTGTGAACCCCAGGCCAGCAGCCAGGCAGGGCCTTGGGGGACAAAGTGGGCGGAGAGAGCAGGAAGGAGGAGTTCACATGTTATGCAGGAATTAAAGATGCTGGATGAAGAGGTGATTGCCCAAGGAAATAAAAGCATATTTGAGTCCCAGAAGTCACAAGTGATCCTTCTACCCTTGTGGTGGGACCAAGCAGTAATGTTACTGTGATGCAGCAGAACAGCTCTGACTAACGTCAGAGCCTCATCCTGATTCTGTTAGCTCTTTAATGGAGTCTTACATCTTTCTCAGTCTCAGTTTCGTCCTCTGTGAAACAGAAGGTTCTCCATGGGGCAGGAGGGAGGCTGTGTGTGAGGTACTCATGGAACCTGTTGTTAGGGAGGAGCTTTGGGAGAATGGCTGGGTGGAGCTGGCACAGAGGACAGAATGGAAGAAGCCTCAGAGAAGACAGGTGAGGCACATCTGTGTGCCTTGTGTTTGGGCTGGAGGAAGACAGGAGGATTACATTTGTCTGAGTTCCCCAGAAACTGAGACTGAGAGCTGATTCTTTGGGAGGTGAACACATGCTGTGTGAGTGGGAAGAGGGGTGAGATCTAGCTGGGAGGTGTCTTGGTCATAAGGAGGGTTCAGCTTCCTGGTGTAGAACCTCAGTCCTCCATGTAGATGCTTCAGCCTTCTATTGCAGGACTTGCAGGGGGCACTGCAGTGAGCTCCAGATGTCCAACTGGATCCTTTGGTCTCCAATATGCAGACAGACCCTCTGGACTCTTCTTACCCCACTCTGGGGAATGGCCCCATGAGTCAATCTTGTAACTTCTTATATATTGCCTATCTGTAGTACACCTGTTTCTCTGGTACACGCTGACTAATGTAGGTGGCCTCACTTTATAACAGTTCTCGCATGAGAGCTAACTCTTGAGAGGCCTAAGGGATTCTGCAAGACCAATATTGATCTATTTCTCATGGTGGGGCACCAAGGACCTGATCACTGTCCACCAGGCCCACTCTTGATGCTTTCACCACCTCGTTACTCCCCTGCTGCCTACCATGTTTGCAGAGTAGGAACTCTGTTGGTACCGGGGATCAAACTCAGGACCTTAAGCTTGTAAGGCAGGCACAGTGCCAATGAGCTAAATCGCCAGCCAGAGTAGGAACCTTTTGGGGCGGCGGGGGGAGGGGGACCATATGGAAACCACAGAACCACACAAGGGCAAGTGAGCTGGGGTGTGACTACAGCAATCCCCAGCATTGGCTGGGGCTGCTCTCTAGGACGATTTAGTTTTTTGCACATGATATTCCAGCTGCAAGAAAAGCCCCCAAGCAGAGGGATGCAGAGGTTGGAAGCTGAGGCCTGGTTGGAGAGCCCTGAGGTGCTGAGGTGAGGGAATCTGGTGGGGAGTGGATAGAGCCTGCCACACACAGGCAGGGAGTAGAGCAAGCGTGCAGCTCGTGAGGCCAGTGCTGGGACAGCTGTCCTAAGGTCAGAGCAGCATCCTGGGCAGACGACATTCAGTGGATGGGGACCTTTGTATGCTGTTCAACGGACAAGAAATGAGTATCTTTGCAGAGAAACCCAGATCTTGGAGTAATGGCTTGCCTTTAGGTTTTCTGAGAATATTGAGTTTTTAGTAATCACTGTCAAGAGTGAGAAGATATCAGGTCCAGTACACCTTCACAACTGGTCATCCCAGCGCAGTGGGGAAGTGGTGTGTGCTGTGGTTAGGTGCCTGGGCCTCAGGTACTTAAGTTGGCTCTGGTACTCGAAGCTGTCATCGTGGTCACATTCCCTCACGTCTAGCTGCTCTGTTTCCTAACCTGAAAAGAAGGGGTAATGGTAGTCTGCACCTCCCAGGGCTTCTGTGGGGATAAAGCGATAGGTACTGACAGAGGTAGGTATTAAGGCATGAAGCCCTTAGCAGAGTGGCTGGTACATGATAGAGTTTCCAGAGGTGTAAGTTGTCATCATTCAAGAACACAGTGATTTAGAAGGCACTGCAGCCCAGAGTGTCATTGTGGGGCTTCACCAGAACCCAGAGTACAGTACAGGGAAGGATAAAGGACAAGCTGAAGGTTTCCTGCTGGTGGTCACCCTGAGGCTGGGAGTTGGTGAGGCAGGAAGCCTGGGGCAGGCCATGTGCCCAGGACGGTGGGGGGGACCCTGATTGATGGTCTCTGCCCTGGTCTGAGTGATGGGAGAGCTGCCGCACCCTGAGAGAGGGAGGCACGAGGAAGGTGACCTGCTCTGTGGGGGAAGGGCTTCCTCACTGCACAGGGCCTTTGCAGTGGAGCAGATGGGGCAGTGGAAAGTCCAAGGGTGAAGGGCAAATGGCAGTGAACACATCGGGAGCTGAAGATCAGGACTTTTCCAGCCCACAGCTTCTGGGAGGAGTCACCAAGGGCTTGTGGGACCTGTGAGGGGTCTGTAAAAATGACACATTTGGTCTGAGATCCAGCAACCAGGCTATGAAGTGGCTTCTGGCTGAGCAGATCATTCATGTCCTCTGTTTGGCTATAGATGGCCCTGACTTACTGTGGAGTGACTGAAGATGTCTTGACTTTGCAGTGGTGGATAAATGGTATGCATTTAGTAAACCTGTGCTTTGACTTTTGATTTTGCTCTTTTCCTGGCCCAGTGGTAAGGACTGAAATTCTCTCTGGTGATGTTGGGTATTAGCAGTGACCTACAGTTCCAAAAAGCCACTGGGTCATGAGGGTGAACACTTCGGTGTGTTATTTCTGTGATGTTCAGTGGGGTAGTGTATTCATGTGCTTTCAGGGATGGGGCTTGTCTTGGTGGAAGAAAGCTTACTCATCATGCTCAAGGTCCTAGGTTTGAATTCCAGCAGTGCAGCTCCCTCAAGAAATACAAGACAAAACAAAAAAATAAATGCACGTTCCACCTGGGATATTTTCACTTTGCAGGTCAGGACGTGGCCCTGTTGTAGGTCCAGGAGCAATGGTACTTGCCACGTACTTGTACTCCTGGATTCCCCGTTTCTATCCCTGAATGACATTCCAACAGGTTGCTTAGCTTTCCTGTTGTTTTAGTTATTTACCGAGAGCAATTTGAAACTGCAGCCCCAACCTGCTTCAAGGTCTCCTGCAGGAGTCATGTCTGAGCCAGGGAACGGGGTGGGTGTAGGGAGCAGACTCGCACTTCGCTTCCTTACTCCCCCCTCCATCCTGCACAGGGGTATAGTCTGATTCTGAGAAGGCTCTTCTCCTCTTTAATCCCTTTGGAGGTGGGGAGGAAGGTAGGATTGGGAACTGTGAAAGAATGTTGTCCTAATTACAAGGTAATGTGTTCGTATGTCACAGATTCATGAGCATCAGAAAAAGACAGGAGACTCAAGGTTAGAGCTGAGGACAACTTATGACTCGCAGTCTGAGCATCAATATTCTTACACCTATTCCCTGAGATCTGGTTCTCTCAGTGACACAGGACAGCCATTATACAGTGGTTTGCATTATAAGAAGGAATCCTGAGCTTAGGGGAGCAAGACATGGATAATGGGCACAAATGTGCTGGCTTTTGCTCTGAAGGGAGCCATCGTCTTTATTTTACTGGACAGTAAGTTTCCTAGCTTTTGATTTGGACAGCTGCCACCTTTGTCTTTCAAGGCTGTTCCTAATCTAAAGGTCCTTGAAAAGACAGTCTAGGACAAAAGGCCAGTCAATGGCTCACTTGCAAGAAATACAAAAACACCATAGGCATAGGTTTCCTGGTTTTCACTGGGGAGATGGCCAAGGCACACTCACCAGTGAAGCCTCCTGTTGGTGTGGATAGCCCCAGGCTGGCTCTGGCTTGTGTGGTTTCCCCTTCTGCTTGTGGACCCCGCAGATGTGGCCGGCTGTGTGTACATGGTCTGAGGGGTTTCCCAAGGTGGGTTCCTGCTTTGCTCTGGACATCTCCACAGTCAAACTTCCCTTTACCAGCCACGGTTCACATCCCAAACCCTCTGTGAGTGGGTCTCACTGAGTGGATTCTCCTGTTCTTTCCTCTTCCTCTCACCCCTGAGAGTCCTGACATGAAGCCTAGGGACTGCCAGGGTCTGACTCTCAACCTGGACTGCAGAGACCTGTGTGTCCTCCATGCATCCTTTCCAGACCTCTCCTTTTGCAGGGTTCAGGAAGTATTCTGCTTTAGATAGCCTCATGCGAGAAGCAAATGCTGCTGCCATGTCCACATCCAGCCCAAAGCTCCAGGAAGCTGTTTAGCCAACCCAGAAGTGTCTCAGAACTAGCATCTCGCTCATTTAGTCTGTAGGTGGCAGGAAGGTGACAAGCCAGTTTGGGAAGCCAAGTCTGTGAGAGGCTGTTTTGAAACCTGCCCACTTCTCTGCTTTACTGGGGAAGGGACAGTGACTGTGAACACAATATCTTATACTACAGTAAAGTCCTCACTCCTTCCCTCCTTCCAGTCACATCCACACACAGTCTGTGTTGGGGTTGGCTTAGCCAGGGAAAGACCAACCCACCAAAGTGACTCTTGACTTGTTGAGTGGCCTGGCCAGGACAGGGTGCAGGAGTGACTCAAAGCCTAAAGGAATGAAGAAACCAATAAGAGGCAAGGGTGCAATGAACTGATTTAATAAAATCACGTGTGGAGGAGAATATTCCCTACTGAACACTCCCAAATTTATGGGAGTGGCTGGGGAGAGAACTAGGTCACATTCTGGTCCCTGAACACCAGGAAGCCACCTTTCATGAAAATTACCTGCCTGGAAAATTGGGTCAAGCTGGAACAGCTGGGACCTGGGGCTCCCAAGCTCATCTGCCTCTGCCCCTCCCCCCCGCACCAGTGAAAGGGCACGAGGCTGGGTTATTTTTAGTCTCCCGTAAACTGGGGGTGTGCCGAGCAGGATGGGGAGGTGGGGGCCTCGGAGCATCCACAGTTTCAGAGGCATGGCTTGTCCTCCACCCGTTCTGGGAAGGTGGCAGATGTGACATCCCCACAGAAGAGAAGCCCCACGGGCCCCTCTGAAGGGTGACCTGTGCTACTCCGGGCACTGAAGCATGAAACTAACCCCCATTGCTCCCAAAGAGAGCCTTCATGAGCCCCAGCTCCTGCCCTGGCTCGGAGGGTCGTTACCGTGTGAGGGGCTCTGTGGCCTAGGTGCGGCGCACAACCACGCCCAGCCCGCATGCTGTTACTGCCAATCGGAACCACTTCAACTCTCTGGGAAACGTCTTTACTTCTCTAGTCTACCGTAACACGCTTCTGCTCTTCCATTCTGTTCAGGCAACTTATTTTCCAAATAGTCTGCTCCTTAAAGTCTGAGCATGCAGGTCAGAAGCACTTGTTTAAATGTGGCTCTTCGCTAGTGGGCTGGGGCTTCTCAAGGCTCCTAGAGCCTGGCACCTAGTAGGCACTCAGCACACAAGATTAAGCACCAGTCTGGGGTGTTGGGAAGCCATGAGAAGCTTTTAGAAAGCTAGGCTTTTCCCCCAAACATCAGAGTGCTTGCTCTCTCTGCAGGGTCAGTTTCTGGTCCCAGCAGAATTCCTGGTTGGCAATTGTTCTGTGTAGGAATGCAGGGTTGGGAATCTGGCCTAGCAGAAGCGGGTCTGAGGAAATTCAGGACTGAGCAAGAGGAACACCTGACCACAAGGTGGCAGTAGCACATAAGCTTGACGGGCTTCACTGACATGGTGGCAGCGGAGAGGTCCCTCCCTGCGTGAGACCATAGGGGAGCAGTGCTGTGGGGGTCACCTCTTAGGGGAGCGGGATGGGAACCCCTGGGGGAGAGGAAGAGCTCAGAGGGGCTCATGTGTCCCGGTGACGCTGCTTAGCACCTCTGGCAGATCAGAAAGCTCCACAGTACAGCAGCATCTTGGAGTCTTAATAGCTCTTATCTGTGGCAGGTAGATTTTGTGTGCAGTTTAGCAGCTCTAAGCGGCGAACACTCAGCTCACAGGTTTAAAACAATCAGACATACAAAACTTTGAGGTTGGCTCCGATAGGGTTTTGAACTACTGAGCTCAACTTGCTTCAAAGTGAACAGTCTAGGGGCCAAGAAGCAGAGGCTGTGCTCGGCTCAAGTCCCCTGAAACTGGGGAGGACAAGCCTCAGCAGCTAGCAGCTGAATTTGTGTCCTCCCTGTGTAGGCCACAGACTTTACTGATACACGGTGGGAAATCCTGCATTCAAGTGAAAAGTCGTGGGGTCTCAGATCAATTCAGCAGTGAATTTCTGGAGCTCCACTCTGTGCTTGGTGTGAAGAAATGCACAAGAGAGAGATGCAGTGTCCTCCTTCCAGAAGTGTCCAGTCTGGTGGGAGCAGCAAGTCCGGCTTCGTAGGACACATAGTTGCACAGGGCAGAGTGGCTGCTCAGGGAGGACAGGGACAGCGCGTGACAGCAGGGAGAGTGCAGGGGCTGCGCGATTGCAGAATGCAGAACTTAGAGCAGTTGTGCTTGGGTACAACGGGTCCAGCCCCTGGGGACTAGTGAGCTTCATCAAGTTTCACCGCCTGGGCCCCTGTGCTGATCCGTGACACCTCACAGCCTAAAGTTAGTTAGGGTCCAGGATGGGGACCCTGCTGGTATGTGTCCTCTGTGAACCTCAGCGTCCGTTTCTGTGAAATCAGGGGGAAAGTAGCTCTTCTCAACTTCTGTTAGAACAGCATTCCAGGTCTCTCCTCAATGAAGTCTGGTCTCAGGGCCCTGAATGTCTCCTTGTGCTGATGGTTCTTAAATTCCTATCTCCAGGCCTGAGCCCTGGCCTCTCCCCAGAGCTCTACACTTGTATTTCCAGCCATATTTAGTTCATATTTTTTTCCCCCAAAACGCTGGACACAGGTGTATTTTGGAGTGTAGATATTTTTACTGTTAGTGTTGAATTTCTATTACTTTAGATATATTTCTGCAAGGAGCTGTGACATACTGTGTCTTCTGATGACATTATTCCTTTTTAAAATTTGCTTGTAATTGATCCATAATAATTGTACATATTTATGAGGTAGGGTGTAATGATTCCATATGTGTACCTACTGTGTGATGATCAAAGTGGTGTACTTAGCACATCTCAAACTTCATATTTATTGCCTTTGTGGTGAGAACATTAAAGTCTACTCTTCTAGTGGCTTTAAATTCAATAAAGTATCACTAAAATATTGTTATACCAATTTTGCCAGTCTGATACAGAAAACAAAATAGACTCAGACAGGGTTATTAGGGAACTTTATATAATAATTATTAAGGGCACCTGCCTTGACCTGGGAACATCTGGGCTTTAACTAACTTCAGGCCATGTGACTCGTACAAGCAATTCTGTTGCTGTGAGCTTCCATTTTCTTCTCTGGAAAATGCACTTCATAGATGATGGTGAGGGGAAAATAAAATGTGAATGAAGCATACTGAGCTGTTCTGCCAGAGGACCCATGGTCAACAGATGCTTTTATTGAGGGTGGGGTGCTCCCTGCTGGGGACACAACCACCTCAGGTCTAATGCTGCAGTTTCCCTCACCAAAGTGAAACCTTTTGGCACGTGGGAGGCAGTTCACAGACAGACACTGTCATGACGTCACCCTCTTTCCTGGCACCCATGCTCTGGGGCCTCGTTGGGTGGAGTAGTGAACAGGAGGCCAAGGGCCAGTGACTAGAGCACCAAGAAGGCGCAGAAGGCTGAAGACTGCTGTTGCAAAGAAGTCACAGTGTCAGGGACAGGACACACCTTGTGCTCAGGGACTACCGTAGATCTAGTCACAAAACAAACACATTACAAGCTGTGCTCAAAGCACATTACAAACTTCAAAGCAGCAACTAGAAGGAGGTGCTGTCACGTATATGTGAAAGAAATCAGGGTGTGTGTCCAGCAAGCAGGAGCTGCAGTGTTTGTGTGTGGAGTGATTGGCTGAGGTGAGAGTGTGAGTGGTGTCCAGTCTGCTGGACAAACTCAGCAGGTATGCAGGGCATCCTGGCAGGTCCTTCTTGAGTGTCTCGCTGCAGGCAGATCCTGCTCCTCAGAGTGCATGTGTGCAGGAGGGATTTGATCTGAAGGATCAGACTCATCTCTCTTAGTTGATGAGTCCACACCTTCCTGCCCAAGGAGAAGCCTTTTGCTGATTGTCTCAGAAAAGACAGAAGCTGCCCAGGCCTCCTCTGCCCTACCACCAGCTCCAAACTCGGGGAGTCCGTGAAACAACTGCTTAGGAAGCCAGGCATAAGCTCTGCTGTCTCAGCAAAGCACAAATCACTAAACAAAACACAGCCTTCCTGAGAGGCTGCCTGTCACTGGGTGGATAAATGAGCTGTCACGCTCCATCCATCCTGGGTACAGTTGTGTGCCTTTGCAGCCTTCTGCCCACTTCTGGAACCTTCTCTCCCTTTGCCGCCCCATCCTTCTTATCTCCCAAGGCTACTTCAGACCTGCTTCCTCATGTTTTAGCTATGGAGGCCTTGAAATCAAGCTGTACCACCACAGCTTTATCTGTGCTGAGTGGGCTGATTAACTTGTGTAAACCTCTTCCCCAGCTTCTTGGTTCTTTAGAAGCTGGTCCACTCAGCACTCCCTCCTCTGCCCAGTGGAGAGAGGTCTCTTTTCCCCAGTCAGACATTTTGGTTTCTATGGTAGAGAAGCATGGTTGTAGGTAGAAGATGATTAAACTATGGACTCTCAGAGAAGACAAATTTATTTAATATAAAAAGCAAAGTGCTGGAAGAGGAGAGGAGGAGGAGATGCAAAAATTGAAAATTTGCTTTGGGAGCTGGGGAGAGTGAGAATACATAACAGGTGACACTTGTGGCATTGGGAGTCTATATTTCTTAAGGGATGTCATTAAAATAAATCTCCTTTTATTTGCTTGTGTGTTCTGGGCTCTAATTTCTTTTAAGGGATCACTTAGGTCACTGAGTTCCTAAGATTTTACTTCCTAGGAACTAGAAAATTTTCACAGAGCTGGGGGCTGGACTTCTCTTGTAGCAAGGCTGGTGCCTGATGTGCAGGGAGGAACCACAGTCCACCCTGTCCACTCTAGAGCATGACCAAAACATGTGGGAGCTGAGCAAAGCCTGGCAACAGGTGGGTGTCTGTCCCTGGAGCACCAGTGTGAAGTGGAATGATGTTTTTAACCTGGGCCTCCTCTTTCCCGGGGAGCTCTTTCCATGGATCTTCCTAGAGCTGGGATGAGTCCAGAGACCAGGCTCACTTGCTCACAGTCACATTCCCTGAGTGACAGCAGGAAGCCAGAGCTAGGACGATGGTGCCATCTTTTTCTTGTAATGGACAAATGATCCCTTTCTTTTTTCTTCTCACTTTTCCATCTCACTCTTCTTTAACATATGACAGGCTCTATAGCAAACACTCTCTGAGGGACCCGAGGGGGTCAGGCCCACGACTGTCCTTTGGGCTCACATAGCAAGGAGGAGAGCCATCTAGAACTGATGAGGATATATCCAGCTTAAAGATAGCGCTCCAGGACTGGGATGTAGCTCAATGGTTGAACTCTTGGCTTGCATATTCAAGGCCCTGGCTTCAGTTCTGACCACAGCAGAAGCAAACAAACACAAAGCAAAAACAAAAACAAACAAAATCCCCAGAGGCAAAACATGGCCTCATCTCCTTCCCCCGATATATCATTTCTTTCTCATCAGGGACTTCGAGAGACAGGGTCAGAGACCAGAATTGAGTGCTACTGTGGCCTATTTACACCTACTTCAGTCCCACTGTTGCTTTTGCTTCTTGCTTTATGCCTGTTCACGTGGCTCTGAGTTGCTCCCTTTCAGAGCATCTTTAAAAGTATGGTGTGTACCTAAGAGATGATCCCTCATCCCTCACCACCACTGGCTCCAACTGCTTGCAGGCAGCTGTGGGGTGGAGCTGTTTTCTGTGTGACCCCGAGGATTATGAGCTTCACTTCAACGCTGGCATCCTTGCGTTTTCCCTGCCAGTAGTCTCTGTGTGGCTACCTCTTGCCTTGGTAATAAAAACAAATAGTAGCAAAGAAAATCAGGAAGTCATTGTGTTGTTCAAGTTCTGGAAGACCGTGGTGGCATCTACCATGGAACGGTGACATGTCATCTCCCAACATGTTAAGGGCCTGTGGAGGTCACTTGTGGGACCCCGAGTGCAGAGAGTAGATGGGCAGGAAGTGTTCCCAGCAGAGCCCGGCAAAGGCCTGGGTTCCGTGTTCTTTCTCACTTGGCCTTGATGGCAACCTTATGCACGATTACAGGTGAAGTGGATTGTGGGGAAGCCTGGGAGCTTGGGGTTTGGAGACTGAGCAGGCTGGAATGAACTTCTGTAGGCATCAGTCCTGGAGATGCTGATGGGAAGGCAGCAGAAAGGCCAAACAAAGCTTGGCACTGTCCTAGCATGTTCCTTTGTCTCTTTAGGGATTCAGTCTCTGTCTGTCTATCTGTCTGTCTCCCTTTCTCTCTCTGTCTCTCTGTCTCTCCTCATTTCTTTCTGTGGTGCTGGTGGAGATTGATTCTAGGGCCTCAGAAGTCCTCACTTCATCTTCAGAGATTCTCATGTAAAAGTCTCAAAATTACTTATTTTTACAGATATAGAAACTGAAGCTCCAGGAGGCACGTGATGAGCTAGTGGCAGACTTGGGGCTTGGCACAGGTGTTCATTCTCTGATCAGATACCTTAACAGGTGGCTGACGGATGGTGACTGAATGGCTGGGAGAATCCAGGACTGTGGTCTCTGGACCAGCAGCATGGTCATCCCTTGGGAGCCTACAAGAAATGGAGACTCCTAAGGCATAGTTTCAGAGAAAGTATGTATATGGTAAGAGCTTGATATGCACATTTACTCAGACAACTCCATAGCAAAAGCTCCAAATAACCTGATGGAAAAATATGCTAAAGATGTGAATAGACATTTCTCAAAAGAAGACATACTGTAAAAATGGACAATAGATGTATAGAAAAATACTTGAGATCAGGGCAAAAGAAACACCTCCACTTTAACCCAGTTAAAGTGGCTATCTTAAAAAGACAAAAAATAAGAAATGCTCACAAGGACATGGAGAAAGGAGAACTCTTACACATTGCTAGTGAAAGTGTAAATTAGAACAACCATTATGGAAAACAGTATGAAATTTTCTCAAAAATTAAAAATAAGATTACTATATAATCCAGCAATTCCACCGTTGGGTATATGTTCAAGGGAAATGAAATCAGTATGTCAAAGAGACATCTGTACTCCTGTGTTTGTTGCAGCACTGTTTGCAATAGCCAATATACGGAATCAACCAAAGGTCCATCAACAGGTGAACATAAAGAAAGTGTGGCTGTCTATGCAAAGCACTGCTATCCAGTCCTAACAGTGAATCCTGTCATCTACCACAGTGTGGATGAGCCTGAGGGCACTATGTCCCGTGAACTAGGCTGGGCACAGAAAGACAAATGCCAAGAAAAGTTGATTTCCTAGAAATAGGGAGGAGGTACTGGTACACACTTTCAATGTCGACTGTTAACATGATGTGTATATAAAATGTATCAATAAAATCAATTAATTAAAAAAAAGAAATAGGAGGATGGTGGTTACTAGAAGCTGGGAAAGTATGGGAGTGGGGTGGAGAGAAGTGGTCAGTAGGTAAGGAAGGAGTCGTGGTCAGACAGAGGGAATACATTTTTTTGTCCCACCGCAGAGCATTATGACTATGATAATAATTCACTGTGTACTTAAAATATCAAAGAGTGAAGATTTTGAATGTCACTCAAAGAAATGTTGAATATTTAAGACGCCAGAAATGCTGATTTCCATTCTTTGACCACTACGCAAAACATATGTACTTTGAAACAACATACTGTGCCCAACACATATGTATAATTATTAGGTACGAATCAATATTAAAACAAACAACACTACACACAAATTAATTTGAATATGAATTGTAAACAGTACAGATTCTTGGGACTCAGCCCAGAACTACTTCATCAGAAACTCTGGAAGATGGGGCCTGGAAAGCGGTGTGTAAGTCCAGGTGACTGAGGGTCAGCCCACTGATGCCCACTGCCAGCAGCCATGTCCTCAGGGCACGAAACTTCCCCAGATTGTCTGTGGTGTCCAGAACTCCATGCAAAAGACCACATGCGAAGGTGTCCGTCCCTCCTTTCATTTCCAAAAGGGGTAAAATCCTCAAACATTCCCCTCCTCTCTCCCGTCCTTAGCTAGAGAGCTGCTCAGAGCTGCTCTGGTAGCGGAAACACCTTCATCTGTGTCTCCTCAGGCTCTCCCTCCCTCCAGCCCACAGGAGGGCGCTATCACCCAGGTCCCCCAGAGCCACCACCAAAGAATGTGACAAAGCTGTCTGCACTTGGCTTCACTTCCGGGGAAACCAAGGCTCAGAGCTGACACGGGCTCTTTTCTACAGCTCAAGAATTTAATTTTGATGCTGCAGCAAGGGTATGTACAGCAAGGCCAAGGCAAGCTCTACAAAGAACAGGTACATATATTTCCAGGTATTCTCTGCACTTTAAAATTAACTTCTTAAATTGGAAAGACATTTTTATTTGTGTTTTATTAGTACATGTTTGCAGCACATAATTATTACAATTATTGTGGGGAATCACTACATGGATGGAATGCATTTGAATTCTTTTTTTCTCTTTTTTTTCCATCCCCTATGAGTCCATTCTTTTCCTTCCAATTCTTCGTTCTCTGCTCAATGAATTTTCTGAGAATTTGTTTTCACTTGTAGGCCACTATGTTCTGTGGTTCAGACTACAAAGCTCTGTGTCATCCCTTGGAGGTGATGGACAGGCTGAGTGGCATGTGACTCTCATGCTAGGGAGGAAAGAGCTTGTACTGTGGGATGATGCATTCTCTGAGACCCCTTGCAGTCTTAGCCCCTCCATGGAATATTATGAGGCCATCAGGAGTGCCCCAGGAAAGCTTCTGACCTTGGTCATGGAATGAGTGTCTTGGTTGACCAGTAAGCTTCTTTTTTTTTTTTTTTTTTCTTTTTTGAGACAGGGTCTCGCTTTGTAGTTCAGGCTGGCTCTGAGCTCACTATGTAGTCCAGACAAGCCTCAAACTCAGCAATCCTCCTGTCTCTGCCTCCCGAGTGCTGGGAAGACAGGTGTGAACCACCACGCCTGGCATTGTGGTATGTGGTATTGATTGTTGGTGGGCGTGAGTCTCCACGCCCAGCATTGTATGTGGTTACCGGGAATTAAACCCAGGCCCTTGCGCTTGCGAGGCAGGCGCCAGAACCATTGAGCTAACCCTCCGGCCCACCAGTAAGCTTCTTTATGCTAGTTCTTCAGGAAACTCTTCTTCATCCATATCTGAATAAAAATGTATCAATTACCTATGGCTGATGTATCTGTCACCAACTGAATGACTTAAAGCACCCAAAAGTGAAGCAGTAAAACCCACTCTGGAGGACTGGGTGGAGAATCTAAGGAAGCCTGTACACATTCTTGGACAAACCAGGGGACCTCTGGTTAGAAACGTGGTTACTGCTCTGGGGAGGAGACGGAAGGGAGAAGCTTGGCTTGTCCACTCAGTACCTGGGAGTGAAGGCAGGGAAGGGATGAGCCAGGGCCCACCTTGGCCTTTGTTAGTCCAGCTGGAAATTCTGGAGACTAGAGCTGGATTGTAAATAGGTGTCATTTAATGAGGAAGCATGTCTGGGTGCAGGGTGAATTGCCAGGACAGGCTTTCCTGTGTCATCTTGAATATTATGCTCCAGGTAATCTACCTGCTTGCTCGGCATAAAACAATGAAGTATTGTCGCACTTTTTATTGAGATGAAATTTATATCCTGTGAATTGCATATATCATAATTGTATAACTCACTGAGTATGACGAATGCATACACTTCAATCAAGACAAAGAACAATTTAATCATTCCGCGAAGTTTTCTCATGCTCCCTTGTAATCCAAGCTCACCTGTCATAGACAACTGTGCTTCTGATTTCTATTCCTATGGGTTACTTTGGCTTGTGTTTGAACTTCATATAAATGGGAGGTTATAGTATGTGCTCTTTGGTGTCTAGAAAAACAGCAAGACTCAAGAATAATAACAAACATCTTTTATTAAGTAAAACATTTGATAACACTCACCCATGTTGTTGCATGTATAACTATACCATAGCTTAAAAGCCTCTTTCCTCGTCAGCAGATGCACCAAGCATTTCCAGGTTTTAAGTATTAACATTAACAGTTCTATGAGCAATATTCTATACCTGGAGTAGAATTACAGGTTCACAGAGTATGTACACTTGTACAGAAACTTCCAGAGAGATTTACAAAGTGTTTGTGCCATTACATAACCCACTGAAAATGTTGTGAGGTTTCTAGGTGCACATCTATGCCAACCTGTTATGCTGTCAGCCTGTGCCATGGATGGGGCCACTGTGCCTCTCCCATCTCTATCTCCGGTGTATGATATTTTAAGGTGAGAATTTGGGGATAATTAGGTCATGAGAGCAGAATCTTCATGACCAGAATTAGTGCCCTTGGAAGACACACGAAAGAAAGAGATGATCTTGTTGTCTGCCATGGGAAAATATATCCAGAGGGCAACTATCTTCATACCAGGAAGCAGTTCCTCACCAGGCAGCCCATTTGCCAAGACTCTGACCTTGGGCTATGGGCTTTGGCAACTGTGAGACATAAATATCTGTTGTTTAGTCCTTGCAGGACATGGTATCATGCTATAGCAGACTGGAACCAAGTCAGATTCTTTAATTTTAGCTGTTTTAATGGGTATGAATTGGCATTTCATTATGGTTTTAATTTTCATGTCCTTGAATAATAATGATTTTTAGCATTTTTCATCTATTTTTTGGCTGTTTGCATATCTTTTATAAACTACCTGCTCACATCTTTTGGTCATTTTTCATTGAATTGTTTATCTTTTTATTTTTGATTTAAATTAAAAACATTAAGAAACATATATTCTAAAAAGTGGAAACAAAGCTTCTGTATATGGGGTGGAGGGCTGTATGGAGGTCAACAGAATGGATAAAATGAGAATCAAGATATATTATGTACAAGTAGAAATTCTCAGTGATAAATGTGATCATAATATATACCTAAAGTGTACCAATAAACTCAGTTAAGGGAAAAATACATATTCTAGATGTAAGTCCTTTATTATCTACTATCTATCTATCTATCTATCTATCTATCTATCTATCCATCTATCTATCTATCTGTCTATCTATCTATCATCTCTCTACCTACTTATAATCTATCATCTTTAATAGTATGTTTTGCTGATCCACCATCTTGGGGTCTGCTTCTGTGGACTTAAATACTTTTCTTATGATTCATATTTTTATTACTTTCTCACATGTCTAGTAATTTCAGTTACATACAGGACAATGAGCTTTGGTTATGTTTCCTTCCTTGGTCAAAGATAGTAGTATTTTTAATATCAGTACAAATGATGTTATTCCAGAGAAACCCAGAAATAGAGAACAGGGATTATACATTGAGCAAGGCTTTTATGAATTGGTGTTTAACCTTATGATGATTAGGAACAACTACACAGAAAATAGAAAACAAAATCCTTATGAATGAACACTATGAGAGTTCAATACCTCGCATCACAATTTTGGTAACTATATCATGAAATATAATTAGCTTACATATAACTACTTTATGAGTTGCAAAGTCATTTACTTATGACACTTTCTACAAATATTTTTTCTCTAGAAATTGGCCAAGAAGTAATGCTGTTTAAGCCCACACCTTTTTTTTTTTTTTTGAGACAGGGTCTTGCTTTGTAGTTCAGGCTGGCCCTAAGTCCACCATGTGGCCCAGGCAAGCCTCGAACTCATAGCAATTCTCTTGTCTCTGCCTCCTGAGTGCTGGGGTTACAGGCATGAGCCACCACACCCAGCATTGTGGTATGTGGTACTGATTGTTGGTGGGCAGGAGTCACCACACCTGGCATTGTGGTATGTGGCTATCTGGAATAGAACTCAGGACATTCTGCTCGCAAGACTGGAACTGGAACCACTGGGCTATATCTCCTGCCCAAGTTCACACATTTTATTGTTTTTGTGAAAATTGTCAAAGCTTGGATGGATGATTGTCATTTCTTTAAAAGACAAAAGTTTAGGATTCTACTTTTCAGCAATGTTTTCAAGATATGCTTCCTAAGTAGAGAGAAGCAAAATCAATCTAGTGAGCTGTGGCCAGCATATAAAAGTTTTTTTTTTAAATAGAGGATAATAGAAAGCATTAGGTGCATCATGTACTGCTTTTTGTTAGGCGGACAAGCAGATTTAGTGGACCTCATTGACCAAACATCATGCTGAGTCCTGTGGTACAGATATCATTGTAACAAGCCAGAAGTGGCTGAAGTCAGTCCTAGATGTGCGAGGTCTTCAGAGGCTTCCAGGAAGAGGGGATGCCAGTGTGGAGCCCCAAAGTTTGAGCACTCAGGGGAAAGAAGATGTAAGCAGTACACCCAACAAAAGTGGCATGTGCATACCAGGAAAGCAAGGGATAGCCAGGGCTCCACCTGGAGAACACATGGGTAGGAAAAGTGAAGCATTTGAGATGAATGTGTGCTAATTTGACCTTAACAATCAAACTGTGTTTAAAATAATTACTGCAGACACAATAGAAAGGACTAATGGGAGCCAACCTGGAAGCAGGGAACTCAGGGAGGAGGCTGCAGGAGAAACCTACCTGGGGAGCAGAGAAGGGACCTGAGGAGTCTGAACTGGTGTGATGGGACTGGATGGCTGGAAGGGTAAGGATGAGGCTATGTGAGGGGAGCCCTCAGATGACTCCTGAGCCTCTCTTTCGGTCTTAGTGGATGACAGTACCATCACTTAAGGATGATGAACCAAGACATTTGTGGGCTAAAGAAATGATGCTTTTGTTGTTTGCATGGGTGCAGAAACCCAACCAATTCAAGGAACCCAGAGAGCAGATGGGGTCATAGGGCTGGATACTGAGAACATGAATTGTGGTGTTCACATATTACAAAGGACTGGAGTGTCAACTCTGTCCAGCATCCAGGATTCAGTGAGCTGGAGAAAGTGGGGAATCTCATAAATCATTGTGTAAATAAAAGTGCAATTTTTCAAGCCCTTATTTACAGGGGCTTTAGTGTGCTACATTTCCACAGAAATATATGTTCTTGTCACCCAACTTCAAGAGAAGTAAATGAATTTTGAATCACACGAGCAGCTTTAAATGCCAGCTGGAAATTTAGTAAGCTACTGTGCACCTTCTTCATCCTCATCTTCCTTTTCTTCTTTATTAAAAGTGTGTCATTTTTCTCTGTCTTTGAGTATAGATTGAAATAAGGCTGGTTGTGAGGAATAAAAAGAGAAAGACAGTTAAGGGAACTTGAAGACCAAGTTAGGCAGACAAGCAGACTTAGCAGCCCTTGCTCAACAAGCATCACGCTGAGACTTGAAAATGCCTTCAGGTGGAGAGTGTGGGTTTCTCCCCTTTCCTTGGCCACCCTGACCTTGGCGTCACCAGGTTTTAGGGGGCTGGCTCTGTTTGTATTGGATCATGGTGTACATGCAGTTCTGTGTCTTGCTAGCCCCTGCGTCCCTAGGACTGAGCACTATACCTGAAATTTGCGAAGCCTTCACAAAGGTATGGAATAAATGAATGAATGCAGAGTGGTGGAGACAGCAAGAGACATGAGGCGCAATTAGGAGCCTTCGTTGTGTCACAGTCATAGCTTCCTTGAGGGTAGAAATATTTAGCTCCAGCTCATCACTGCTCTGAGGATTAAATCAGCTAATGCTTAATGCAGTGTTTGGCATTAGTAGTGGCTTGGGAATTCAAACTGCTACTATTATAATAGCTATTGTTATTATTTTCAGTTACTGTGTGTTCTCAGTAGGTCACCACACTATGTTGTTGATATAGTGAGTGAATTCTCTACAAAGTAGCTGCCTCGACTCAAACATGGAGATATAAATAGCTGACTTGCTCATCTTGGGTTGTTACAATGATTATAAGACCATAGATCAAGAAGTTGGTATTGATTGCTTTTCTGTACATCTGAGGGGGCTGCACCTCAGAGAAAACAAGTAACTCAGAGACAGTGGCAGAGCTAAAAGGGATAAAAACGTGAAAGTAACCTGGAAGGTTCAAGTTGTTAAGCACAACATGATAGTAACTGTAACACTTTGTAGTGAACTGCAGTGACACAGAGGATGAGAGATTTCTTGGAGTCAATGTCCAATTTCAATTTCAAGAAACCCAAAAGGAACTGCTTTCTGGAGATACCTGTGAGAGGGTCTCAGAAAAACAACCTGAAGTGAAGATTTGGGGTTTTCTATTAAGACATCCAGGAAGTCAGGATAAAAGACAAAAGAAGGACTTGGGAAAGGAGAGATTGGTCTGCTAGTGACTCATTTTTCTCTAACCTAAACAAGCCATGGGGGAGGGAGAGAACAGTGGCTGGAACAACTGTGTCTAAGGATAATCATATGGGATGCTGCTTGGCTATTGCCCCTACAGGCCTGTTTTAATCTTCAACTGTGGGAAAAGACACCAGATAGGCAGGACCCTCAAAAATATTTATCCTAAGTATCTCTAGGCCCTTTACATCTGAATGTTAGTTATCTTTACATTGCTGGGGGAAAATATCTGACATAAACAACATAAAAGGAAGAAAAGTTTATTTTGTCTCATGATTTCAGGGCTTTTACTCTGTGGTAAACTTCTTTTAGGCTTGTGGTGAGGATGAAAATTTTGTGGAAGGGTCTGGGGGAAGAAAGCTGCTTGCCTCATGGTAGCTCAGAAGTAGAGAGAGAGAGAGAGAGAGAGAGAGAGAGAGAGAGAGAGAGAGAGTAGAAAGGCAGAGACAGAGAAAGGGCCCAGGGACAGGCACATCCCCAATGACTCACTTCATTTGATTAGGCTCCATCTTCTAATGTATCCATTCAGCTAGTGAACTAATCATGGATTAATTTACTGAAGAAGTTACAGCCTTCAGATCCAATCAGTTCTCAGAGCTCATCAGCTGGCAACCAAGCCCTCAAAACAATAAGCTCTTTTGATTCCAACCACAACACTGACACACTACATTTCTACCCACCAACTGACTTTGCAGTATTGAAGAGTGGCTAGCTGTAAAGGAAAGCCTTGGAATGTTATAGACAAATTGAGTGGGACTCTGGAATCTTCATGCCATGGTTCAAATCCCAGTCTTGTCACTTTATGGGCATGTGAAGTGAATAATTTAAATTCTTTGTGGCTACTTCCTCATTTGTCATGTAGGATTAACAATGGAACCCATATCATGGGTTAGGGGAGCTAAAACAAAGATGGCATGAAAAGCAACTTGTAAGTGTTCAGTATTGTGATTATTGTTGGGGCAGGGTGTTTTAGAACTGTATCCCTGGTCCTGGGGTCTTTGAGATTCCTGTAGTCCTATCTCTTTCTTTCTCTATACACTATGGCAGGCATCCAAAGATGATAACATTTCTCAATGTCCAAGGGAACTGGCTAATAAATGGTTAGCCTGGGCTGAACCCAAGGCCCGAAGAAACTCTCTTCTTTAGGCCAGTTTGGGTTTTAAGTATGATCACCTTTCTATAGGGTCCATTAACCCATCCTGTGGTTAAGTAAGAGAGGTAAGTGTGGGTAGGTAAGAGAGGTAAAGTGTAGGTAAGAGAGCAAGCATAGTACAGTGCTGCAATGCAGTGTCTGATCAGATAGCCGAGGCCAAGCTGGGGTCCACATGGAGCACTGCTAGTGAAGTGATTTTGGTAGCTCAGTATTGCTTATCAACCCTAAGGCTTTTGGATTTTTCATTTCTAACTGCTGCCCCTCACGGCCCACCACACCTTCTTCTAGGCTCCCAGCTATGGGCTAAAAGCTCTGTGAGCGAAAGTAAACCTTTCCTCATTTAATTTGACAGAAAGGTTTTATTTAGCTCACAGTTTGTAGAAGTTTCAGTCCATAATCAGTTGGCTCCAAGGCCAACCTTCCAAAAAGGTGGCATGGCAGAGGGGCATCACAGAGGAGAAATAGTTCATGGCAGGAGAAGGCAGCAAAACAAGAAGGGATGACCACAGCTCTTTCTATCCCTTATGTCTTACCCACGTTACTTAGGACACCCTTAATCTTAGTGCCCGCTTTCAAGCCCAGGGTCACACACTCTAGATCAAGCTACCTCTGAAAAATCCCCACCCATGACTGCACAAGGCTTTGGAGGGACATCTATACACAGGCTGTAACAGTCTGCTCCAGGGTCTGTCCACTGGAACAGTCAACTAGTGTGGCAGCCAGTGTGCCGAGTCTGAGTTTCTTAGTTACTTCTCTCAAGGCAACAACAAAATGCTTGACAATCTCTCTCTTAACTTGTGAGTGTGGGTGTGAAGTGCTTTGTGTCATCAATGAGAGAAGTAACTAAGACCCAAAGAGAATAGTTTTGAGCCTCCATGAGGTCAGAACAGCAGAGCTGTCAACACTGGGAGGCTGACCCGACTCACCAAACTTCTCTGCATGTAGACCTTGGCTTGGTTGGCTGCTGTCACACTGAGGGACAGAGCCTTCAGACTGGTAACCTTCTCAGGGCTGGAGAGTTGGCATGGGTCTCTCTGAACATGTTCTAGCAAGAAAGATCTGATCCAGATGTAACACAGAACACTGTGAGATGCAGGATAGGCTGGGTGTATGGACCTCAGAATAGGTGACACATTGGGCCAAGGACTGGTCACATTCTGGCTGTGCAGAAGGAGACTGGTCTGTACCAAGAGAAAGATATGCAACTGTGCCAAGCCCCTCACCTCTCTCCTGGTGCCAAGGCAACTCCTCTCATTCCATTTCTCAGGCTCCATCATGACCTTGTCCCTCTATTAACACTTTATCCCAGCTGAACTCACTCTCACCTCCAGAGCTGATGTTCAGGGCTTTTTCAGTTTCTCTCTGGATCCCACAGATAGAGTCCTTCTTGCTCCACAGGACAGCCCCTATTTCACTCATGTCCAGAGAACTTCATTTGGAGTTCACCATGCTCATGTTCTGAGACAGCCAGCAGCCCCAGATGAGAGGAGAGGTACTGTGAGAGGCTGAAAAAGTCAGCACTCACCTGCAGGGGGGTAGTAGCCACTGGGCTGCAGACAGGGTACAGAGGCATCACAGCAGGGAGGCATTTAATAAGCAGTGTGACAAGGAATAAAATACCTATTAATAAGGTACTTTGCAGACTTGATTCGAGCCCCATTAAACTTTTCCTTGCCTTATTTCACACTCCATTTCCAAAGCACCCTCTTCTCTCTCAACCTTTAATGGTTGTGGCAAACTGAGGCCCTAATGAAATCTGGCAGCATAAATTTAAGACAGTATCTTGTTGAAGTGCACAGAAGCCTTCAACCATGGGGGAGTCCTCAGGGTGGCCAGAGACATAAACCAAGCATCCAGACTTCCAATTGATTCAACAAGGCAGTCGCAAATGCCACAGGGCTGTGACAGCCATGAGTGATGGCATCTCAGAGCTCCCAGGGCCACACACCCAAGGCAGTCAGCCATGGGAAAGGAAGACCAGCCTGACCCAAGGGCAGAGGCCTTCCTTCACACATGGATGCATGCATTTTCCTCACAAACCTCGACTGGGGCTACGTCTACTCTGTGTCAGGCAAGTTTTATACATTTCTAGTTCATAACTGAGCAATGGGTGTTATCTACTTTTCACAGATGAGGAAGCTGAAGGAAGTTCTTTGAATCTCAGTGGCTTTCCTGAGTCCACACAGCAAGAATTTGCCAAGGAAAGTACTTACCCTGTTTGCACAGTCTGACTTTGGGAATGTCCTTCAACAGCAAGCTGTCCAGAGATCCTGAGTAGGTGACTAGGTGAGGCTCCTGAGTCTGTGCTTGGTGCAGCCATTGCAATTGTGTTAGGGTTTGGGTCTAGATGTCCCTATAGCCTCATGTGGTCATAAGTGGCTTTTTAGAGGTGGCTGAATCTAGAATGTTCGATCCTGGGATTTAGGGTGCATGACTACTAAATCAGCACACTGATTGGTTTGGCATAGCCCTAATCCCAGTAACCTGGGTACAGTATGAGGGGAAGAAAGAGACTTGTCTTCTCCCTTGTCACTTTTGCTGTCTTCTACCACCATGAACTATTGTCCCTCTGTCATGTGCCACCCCGCTTTGGAATCAGTCAATTATGGACTGAGATTCTACAAATTGTGAGCTAAATAAGCCTTTTTCCTTTTAACTTTGGGTGTCTAGTATTTTGCTTCATCAATGAGAGAAAAGTAACTAAGACAAACTGTAAGGGGAAACTCTAAGCCCATGGTGGCCACAGCAGATGTGGTATTGGGTCAACTCTTGCATAGCTGCCCCCTGGTTGCTGAGGTCTGACATATGGTTATTCAGATGCCAAGGTCACAGTGGCTGCTGAGAGTGGCATGGGCTGAAACCCGAGCCCATTTCATTGGGTCTGCATCTTCCTGCCCGGAACTGAGGTGGGTAGACACTCAGTGTACACCACCTGGGAATCAGGGTGCTGGAAATCTGCCAAGTGTTGGGTTTTACAGCAGCGGTTTGGACTTACAACCCAAGGCAAAGCTCAATTTTCACTTCCACCTCTTTCTCCCAAGCAAATGGTACCTTTCTCTGCCTGGAGTTGGGGATGGGATGACAGAGAAGACATCCAAATGTCTTTCCTACACTCTCAGTGCATTTCCTATTGTTTTACTATAACGAATAATCTCTCACTTAGTTCCCTTTGCTCCTTGGGGTGTTTCTCTGTGGGGAGAGTTGTTCAAATTTCCCTGGAGAGGAGACTGAGATTCCTGGAAAGTTTAAGCTACTCTCTTGCTCAGCTCTCTTTCTTCCAGGGAAGGAATGAGGATAAATAGTCTCCTTCTTCTTAATCAGGTTCACTGTATTTTCTGAATCAGCCTCTTCTTCCTGCAGCATCGTTCACATCCTAGTGTTACCTTGACTACTCTCATTCCCATCAGTGTCACTTGTGGGCCTGAATCCACTCCTGTCTGAGACCAACATCCAGATAATTCATCCTCCATGTTCTGTACACAGCATAATACAACAGTCTGGGAAGCCCAGATGTCACCTGGGTCTTTCTTCCCTGGAGACCACAATAGACTTGCCTCAATCTCTCAGCTCCATGACACCCAGGAGTTCTGTGATTTCCTTGGTTTCACTTTTTCTTGGGCTCTTTTGTCTTGGGGCACTTGTCCTTAGAGACTACAGCTACATGGCTCCATTATGGCCGGATGAGCAAAGTCACCCTCCTTGAGTTCTACAGAAGGATCCCTGAGCTTAGCAATGATTGGAAACAAAATGTTTGGAATCAGCTTCCATAGGAGGCTGACACAAAGGAGCCCAGAGCATGCTTCATTACAGTGTTCAAATTGTGACATCTTTTCTGACCATTTCTGTTCTTCACACCCTTCTTGCCTCTTTAGCCTACTGCCAGTCACCACAAGCTCTCCCCTTGGCACGTTCCCCTACAGAACCAGCCTTCCTCTCTTTGCTTCTTTGCTTCCCACCCAGCAGGCAGGTAAGTTTCCTGTCCTGAGCAGACACTAGGGGGAGGTTGTACACCCTCGATCCACCAGAGCCATTCAAAACTCCGAGAATGCCCCCAGTGTTGTAAATGCCAGAGGACATTTCCCCAGTGATTATACCATGGATTATACTGGGCAGGGAACTGGAACCTCTCTCTGACAAGACAAGATTTCCACCCAGCCAGGGGTTGCTTCAGTGCCCTCTCACCAGTCCTTCTCAGGCCTCTCTGAGCCAGCAGTCCCTGGGACCACATCTGCCATGATCCCTCTATCCCTGAATGGGTTGTCCTCGAGGAGAGAAAAATAAGCAGGCTTGGTGCAAAGTGGGGTGGAGGCTGTTAGTAACATGGGCCTGGAGTGATACAGGGCCAAGGCTTCCCACTGAGGCCCCTCCTGGCTGCTCACACTCATTTCTCGGGCCTTTCTCAGCTCATTCTTGGTCTCATGAGCTGAGTGTTAGAAGGGCATCTCCAGCCAGCACAGAAGCACATCTGCCCGTTCATCTGCTTTCTACTGAGTCAGATGCAGGATGGGTATATCTGGACATGTATTAGAGCATAGGCATTGCTTCTCGGCCTTTTGGCTAAGATCAAGTGTAGAGCATAGGCACAGTATCAAAATAAAATTATCAATAAAATTGTTGGTCTTTAACTTCAAGTGTGTTCTGATATCCTCACTGTCTCAAAAATATCTTTTCTCAGTTGACTAATTTGAATTAGAATTCAAAGCAAGGGCCACCAGTTACACTGGATTGATTTGTTTCTTGATTTGTATCTCTCCAGTTTAATCTTCCTCCCTTTTCTTTTGGTGTGAGAAAAATAATCATTTGTCCTATAAGGTCTCAGTGCTCAGAGTTGACGCCTTACTTCATCCTGGCATTCTTTAGGATGTTCTCAGAGCTTCCAACTTCCTGTAAGTGCTCATCAGATAGAGGGACTGGGATGAGCTCAGAGTCTTTTTCAGGCAAGGTTGACCATGAAGCACTAGATACTGCTTGCCACTGTGTCAGGGGCAGCTGGTAATGGCTGGTTCTGCCCTTGCTGATGGTGGATCTGGGTGTTCAGCGTTACTATCCTGAACCATGTTTTACAGTGATATATTAAGTACTTTGAAATATAGATTGTTCAGGAAAGGCAGAAAAATACCTGATTCTTGTAGTTTATTTTAGGAATATAAATTGATGCCTGCCAACCTTTTATATGATCTATGAGTATATTTTAGATATCATTGTAAACTCAGATTTTTCAAAACCTTAACCCACACCAAAATTTACTGCTTTTTAAGAAGAGGACAGAAGGAGGAAACAGTATGCTCAAATGCAACATTCAGCTCAGAAGATCTGAATTTCAAACATAGCTTCAAAACACATGTCCTTTTTCTGCACTGGAACACATTTCAGAGTAACAGACAACATCTAATGATGTGTGCAGTACAAATCAGCTCAAAGTAAGCCATTAAGATTTTGGGTTTAGTGTTTATATATCATTATTCATTCAGGTTGAGAGGCTTCATGACTATAGCTCATTCTTTAGTTGGCTCTAGTCCATAAATCCATCATCCCACAGGTTCTGAGGTATTCATAATAAGCAGCCTAGCAGACCAGGTATCTAGGTAAAGACATTCTTATGTAAGAATCTCCTTTGATCCCTGCTAGAAAAATTCTATCAGTGTTTACAAGGAAGTTTAATCAAAGTCAGTAATGTGGTCCACGATCCTAGGGAGGGAAGCAAGTTAGAGAGCTACAGTGGACACTTTGCTTCTACCCGTGTCACGTGGACACCACACATCAGGTTCTCTGCATCCCAAGGCAAGCAGCCAGCCACATGACTTAGGGAAATGGCATACATTGTGAAAATCTAAAAAGTTCACGAAAGTTCTCAGAGCTTAAATCAGTCAGTCTTATACAATCACCTACCACAGTGCTTTCCACAGAGTATCAGATGTCCAGCAACCAGAAATTAAGGTGTGTGACAGTTGTACAGTCACAGTGGCTCAGATGCACACACATACAATTTTATAGATACAACAGAAAATTAACTTTTTTCCAGCTGCATATTCTGTCCCCTGAAATAATAATTGCCATGCAGCAAGTTTTGGGTGAACATTTCTTGCATGTATGAATGAGTAAATGAAGAATGAATATAGTTCAGGTGTGACCATTATCTTTTTTTCTATGCCTATTGCCAGAAAAATCAGTTTTCATAATGATAATATTTACCATCATTCCCATGCACATCTTTCCATTTTGCTACAAGTGTGCAGTCAAACTTCCTTTTTTCCTTTCTGTTTTCATAGTAAGTACATATTACATGAAATTCATTGTTTTAATACACATTTATTTATTTCCACTTCTGCCCATCCTTGATGGATGATAAGAACTTTCTGCTGCTGTGAGTCTCTGTGCTGCCCACTGGGAACCCACTGTCCTGGCAGCCAGTCATTTTACTACCTTTTTAGCCACTTTAGATTATATGAATCAGTGGCATTTAATATGAAGCCTAATTAGTTCTAGAGTTTAAATTATGATAATAAAAGACATTGTCTTTAGCCCTCTTCACTTTGGGCACAATTATCGTGTCATCCTTGCCACTTTCTGAAGCAGTTTTGGGAGTTCCCTTTCATTCATGAGTGTCTTGATGAGGTGTGATAGAAAATACAGTGATTGCTGACACCAGGCCGCATCCGAAGGTAAGGCAGCTCCTGGGTATCCTTACCCACCTTAGTCTCTGAATCTGGTACCCTGTGACTTGTGGCTCTGCCCCAAAGTCAAAATCACTATGAAAGGTTGATATTTTGGGTCAGTTCAGGACACTGAGTCAGCCAGGCCAGCATAAGTAAAGACTCATGATAGGACTTCTAGAACTGCTGCAGAAAGTGGCAAGGTTGACAAAAACAACTGTGCTGGAAGAATGGGTAGTGTTTTGATGCTGGTTAATGGCAGTGTTTCTTTTACTATAATAATTTCGGAAAAGAGTTCACATTCACCTTATTTTTGATCTTATCTCATAGATTCATAATGTTGTACAATCATCATCACTAGTTTCTGAAATTTCTAATCACCCCAAATGGAAGCCACACTCACATTAAACACTCTGTCCCAATTCCTCTTTTCTTTCAGTCGCTGTTGAACACTAATCTACTTTCTGGCTGCGTGCATTTGCTTATTCTGTATATTCCATGTAATAGAATCTTAATCTGTGGTCTTTTGTGTTTGACTTTTCCTTTGTAAAATGAACTGTCTACTTTAGAATACCTTTAGACTATAGAAGAACTGAGAAGATAGTAGAAAGTTCTCATATCCCCCACATTCAGTTGGAGAGTTTATAAAGTCAGGTTTTTCTTTTTAGTTTATTTTTATCTTTATTGGTAAATAAAGTATACACATCATGATCACACTCAGTATTGGGAATTTGTATCAGTATATGACACAAATTAATTCTCATTTTTCCCATTCCCCTACCCACCCCACAACTCCCATCTCCTAAATACATAAACTTTATTTCCATTTTTTTATTGCCATCACATTTTTCCTTTACCCCTCATTACTCACCTCTTCACCACATTTCCCTTTGACTATTTTCTATTACTCAATATCCATCATATATTCTAGAACTCATTAACATCTTCAGTTTCTCATACCAGAGAACAGCTATGATATTTACACATCTGTGACCTATTTATTTTATTTATGAGTATGTCCTGAAGGTACGTCCATTTGAGTATAAATGATCCAACTTATCATTCTTTAAGGTAGAGTAATACTCCATTTTATAGAAAAACCAAATCTTTTTTTTAATTGGTACTTTTTATTGGTACATTATATATACACATCACAATTTACACTCCACATTGAGAATTTGTACCAGTATATGGCACAACTGAATTCTCATTTTTCCCCCTCCCCTACCCATCCTACCTCCCCCCATCCCTATATACACAAGCATTGTTTTTAACATTTTTTTCTTTCTTCATTATTTACCCCTAAGCCCATTACCCTTTAAATATTTACTATTTCACAATATCAATCATGTAATCTGGAACATATTTATAACTTCAGTTTCTCATATCAGAGAAAATATATGATATTTGGACATCTGTGACTCATTTATTTTACTTATGAGTATGTCCTGAAGGTACACCCATTTGATTATAAATGATTCAATCTCATCATTCTTTATGGCAGAGTAATATTTCATTTTATAAAACAACCACATCTTCTTTATGCAGTCTAGAGTTGATGGGCATTTGGGTTGTTTCCAAGATTTAGCTATCACAAACTGAGCTGCTATAAACATTGGTGCACATATATCACTGTGATAGGAATCTTGTAATTCTTTTGTGTATATCCCCAGCAGGGGAATAGCAGGGTGAAATGGAACTCTAATCCTAGTTTTTTGAGGAATATTCACACTGATCTCCATTGTGGTTGTACTAATCTACATTCCCACCAACAGTGGAGAAGGGTTCCTTTTTCTCTACAACCTCACCAGCATTTGTTGCTGGCTAATTTGAAGATAGCAGCCATTCTTTGTGGAGTGAGATGAAATCTCAGAGTTGTATTCATCTGCATCTCTCGAATGGCCAGTGAAGTTGAGCATTTCTTCATGTACTTCTTAGCTGCTTCTATTTCTTCCTCTGAAAAGTGTCTGTTCATTTCAGATGCCCATTTTTGAACTGGGTTTTTAAATTTGGGGGGACTGATATTTTAAAGCTCTTTATATATTCTAGATAGTAGCCCTTTGTCTGAGAAATTACTGGTAAAGATTTTTTCCCATATTGTTGGTTGCTTTTTTGCTCTGCTGATGGTTTCCTTTGCCATGCAGAAGCTTTTTAATAGAAAGAGATCCCATTTGTTGATTTCTTCTGATAGCTCTTATGCTATAGAGGTTTTATTCATAAAGTCTTTCCTTAAGCCAATGTCTCCAAGAGTTTTACCTAACCTGTTCTGCAGCAGGTTTAGTGACTCTATTTTAATATTTAGGTCTCTCATCCACTTTGATTTTAGTTTAGTACTCGGTGAAAAAGTCAGATCTAGCTTTAGTCTTTGGTAGGTTGAAACCCAGTTTTCCCAGCACCATTTGTTTAAGAAGCTATCTTTCTTCCATTGAGGTTGCTTGGCTCCTTTGTCAAAGATGAGATGGCTTAGTGTATCTGGCATTGTTTCTGGATTTTCTGATCTATTCCACTGATCCTCAAATCTGTTTCTTTGCCAGTACCATGCTGTTTTTATCATGGTGGCTTTGTAGTAAAGTTTCAAGTTGGGAAAGGTGATACCCCCTGCCATGTCCTTGTTTCCTAGAATTGCTTTTGCTATTCTAGGTCTCTTGTGGCAAAAAAACACACATCTTTAAAGTCAGGGGTTTTTTTTTGTTTGTTTGTTGTGATTTTTATGTTTGTTAATCAATTATAGATCTTATCCGTTTTGATGCCTGAGTTTCCCCTTCGGTTGGCTTGGTGTCCTTTGCATTTGCATATTTATGAACGTATATTTATGGTGAGAAAGTGTACCTGCCTGGAATTGGGTGCAAGAGAGTTGAGGGGAGGAAATTAACAACTTCAAAGTAGCAAGAAAAGGAAATAAAATGCTAATCCCATTTCTAGGCAAAATGGCATTTTGTACTATGCACTTAGAGTACTGAACTCTTCTAACATGTTTCCCAACTGACTCGGAGGTTCAGTGTTGATTAACAAACCCAGCTGGCTTCCTTACTCAGGGCTGCAGAAGACAGGGTCTGCTGCCCTTGCTGGGCCTGGAAGTACATGAAGAGGTAAGGTCGACCACTGCTGTATTCCCTGGAGCTCGCTGGCCCAGGCTCTGGCGGATGCTGGAAAAGGTGGCAGAGGACGACACTAGCTTGACTGTTCACCATTTGCTCTGTGTTGCAATTTATAGTTCCTTTCTCTCCACACCAGCCTAGAAGGCAGCTAATCACCAGCAACAGGAATGACTTTACAAGGAAACTGGAGCTCAATCGGATTATATATCATAAACAACAACCTCAACAACACCCAGTGTGTATTTTCTTCATCCCAAGAGGGCCAAGGTTTGCAGGAAGGATGGGAAGGGGCCTACTCATCAGGGGAAGGGAGTGCACTTTGAGGATACACCAGTGCAGGCTTCCTTTAAACTAGGGTT